>JXSR01S028469.1:38140-48175 GCA_000969725.1 Ophiothrix spiculata
TTGAAATTACAAGTTTCCTCGGGAGTTTCCTTCTTGGCATAATATAGTTATATGTTTACAACTGTTAAGCCCTTTCATCTTTTGTCACTTGTGTCTGTTATGAATGATCGCGAGAGAAAGCAAAGTATTCACAGTGTAAACAAATATACTAGTGATTTTGTCACTTCGTTTTACAACAGATTGAATTTGAATAGAACTGAGATGTCGGGTATTTCAGGCCGATTATCGGGTAATTCAGTGGTAATTCATATAGGGGAAATCAGAGCGTCATGATACATAAATCAGTAATATTTTTTGGTTGTTACTTTTATAGGAATTTTAGATGTAAGAAACATTTGAGGGTAAATGATAATCAAATATTGATATTTGTATAGTGAATTATGGCTATAGGTAAACGTATAACGACTGAAGTAGATACTTCAGGTCATTTTTATTCTTTTAATATGTTTAAAATGATCAGTAAAAGAAAGTAGGTAAAATAAGAAATCCAAACTCGTTTGAATTTTTAAAATCAGACCTTCTGTTGCAAAGTTACGAAGGTTTTTGTATCGCTATTTTAATTAATTTTGGAGATCGTAGGTCAGGCTGGGCTAAATCGTTTGCTTTCTTTATTTTAGATTATGATGCCAATGATAGATATACTGCAATATTTTTTAATTGTCCGAAGGGATATTACACACACACGAGGAGTTATTTTGCACCCACACATGCGCGGGGCATTTAAAGATAATTAGCTTTGCAAAATAAAGAGCTGATTAACATTTAATTTGGGCGGAATTACAAGTAGAGAACAGGCGCAGAATTTTCATTCCGCGTGTTGTTTATTAACAGGTGATTCAGCAAATATATTTTTAAAAATCTTTGGTATGCATGAACGTCCACATATCTTTGGGCAACTGAAATTTGTTATTCTTCACTTCAAAAAAAAAAATGATTGATTTTTCAAAATCCAATAACTTTGCAACCACAGATCAGATTTTTTTTCTACAAATGGGTCGGTGTGCTTGAGCAAAATCATCTTCCCGATAACATACTCTCGAATAAAAATGGTCAATGACATAGTGCGGAATTTAGAAACATCAAAAAAGGGACAAAACAAAACTATTAAGAAAGACTTGCTAAAGTCACACCAGCTTGAATGTGAAGATCAACGTTCACCCACCAGGTAATGTGTAAGTGAAGTATTTAACTGAAGACGAAAATGTCGCAGAAAATCCCACAAACAAAAAGACCCCCGTTCATTCGTCTTTATTTCTCACCATAGCTGGCTCCCTTTTGATAAGTTCTGTAAAATATAAATGCATACAAACGTTAAAATCTCAACAATAAAGCTAATTTCTACAGCTATCAATACCTAACCGCTGTCCTATTTCATAACATTTTCATGAATATCTAATACCCAAAGCATATCACAAATTTGAATTTTACCCAGTTGTTTGCTAAAGAAGGTAAATGGTGTTTCTAAGATATAATTGAGTTTCAGATCCATACGATTAAAAGCTATTTTTTTTTAAGTTGGCAACTACCTTCCTTACCTTCTGACCTTGACAGGAAACAGTGACCCCTGTGGTTTTTTTGCTAAAATGACCGCAAATGATAAATTAATTTTCAACTACCTAAAAGCCTCAGGTTGACTTGAAGTAGATACTTCAGGTCATTTTTATTCTTTTAATATGTTTTAAATGATCGGTAAAAGAACGTAGGTAAAATAAGAAATCCAAACTCGTTTGAATTTTTAAAATCAGACCTTCTGTTGCAAAGTTACGAAGGTTTTTGTGTCGCTATTTTAATTAATTTTGGAGATCGTATGTCATCAGGCTGGGCTAAATCGTTTGCTTTCTTTATTTTAGATTATCAAGGTCATGATGCCAATGATAGATATACTTAAATATATTTTTTAATTGTCTGAAGGGATATTACACACAGATGAGGAGTTATTTTGCACCCACACATGCGCGGGGCATTTAAAGATGATTAGTTTTGCAAAATAAAGAGCTGATTAACATTTAATTTGGGCGGAATTGCAAGTAGAGAACAGGCGCAGAATTTTCATTCCGCGTGTTGTTTTTTAACAGGTGATTCAGCAAATATATTTATAAAAATCTTTGGTATGCATGATGAACGTCCACATATCTTTGGGCAACTGAAATTTGTTATTCTTCACTTCAAAAAAATGATTGATTTTTCAAAATTCAATAACTTTGCAACCACAGATCAGATTTTTTTTCTACAAATGGGTCGGTGTGCTTGAGCAAAATCATCTTCCCGATAACATTTTCTCGAATAAAAATGGTCAATGACATAGTGCAGAATTTAAAAACATCAAAAAAGGGACAAAACAAAACTATTAGTCACACCAGCTTGAATGTGAAGATCAACGTTCACCCACCAGGTAATGTGTAAGTGAAATATTTAACTGAAGACGTAAATGTCGCAGAAAATCCCACGAACAAAAAGACCCCCGTTCATTCGTCTTTATTTTTTCACCATAGCTGGCTCCCTTTTGATAAGTTCTGTAAAATATAAATGCATACAAACGTTAAAATCTCAACAAAAAAAGCTAATTTCTACAGCTATCAATACCTAACCGCTGTCCTATTTCATAACATTTTCATGAATATATCTATCTTGAGTAACTCTTGACCAGAGCGTTGATAAAAGACATACGCAAAGCATATCACAAATTTAAATTTTACCCAGTTGTTTGCTAAAGAAGGTAAATGGTGTTTCTAAGATATAATTGAGTTTCAGATCCATACGATTAAAATCTATTTTTTTTTTAAGTTGGAAACTACCTTCCTTACCTTCTGACCTTGACAGGAAATAGTGACCCCTGATTGTTTTTTTTTTTTTTGCTAAAATGACCGCAAATGATAAATTAATTTTCAACTACCTAAAAGCCTCAGGTCATATTCATTTGCGTTTTATGCGACAAGGAATCGTTAGAGACGTAATAATGGTAACCACACCACCGCAACCTCCACTTGGCTAGAGAAGGCTTAACATTAAATATTGTGTCAATGTCAAATTAGTTCATTGAGTTTCTACTACTAGTGAGCCTTTATCGACCTGACACTTCTGACCTTGCCATTCTCATCAAATTGTCTCACTGCCCTATAGCAAAAGCATTTGTTATCACCTAAATATTCCTATATTTCTTGGAAATGGTTGCTGACGTTAACAACTCGTCGACGTCATTAAACTTTTACATCAATCCAAATTTTATTGAGATCGCCCTATAGCAAAAGCATTTGTTATCACCTAAATATTCCTCAAGATTCAAGATTCAAGAGATTTTTCAAGATTCAAATTTATTAAAACCAAATGGCAGCAATCGCTGAATTACATGGTAATTTACAATTATAAAACATTAAAAATTACAGAATCATTAAATTAAATTTATACACATAGTCACATACACATTAAAACACACACAATAGGCCGAATTCATAAAAGTAAGCAATTGCCTTTTCTATGGCTTTTACTTGAATATCTGCCCATATATGGATAAAAGTTCAAGTAAAAGCCATAGAAAAAGCAATTGCTTACTTTTCCTATATTTCTTGGAAGTGGTTGCTGACGTTAACAACTCGTCGACGTCATTAAACGTTTACATCAATCCAAAATTTATTGAGATCGAGACAGTATGGGTATTTAGTCTAGTTATGATTTATGTAGGGGGTACGACCGACTGATATATGGTTCTCGGTCATTCTTTAAGTTCCCTATGGCTCATTCCAGTGGAATCTGAACCTTTTTTGATTTCAAGCAAAAAATCAGCTTTTTTATTCGACCACATACACATGTTTTTCAGTCATTCATTTGTTACTTGGTACGTGAGAAGTATTTTCCAATCAGAAATTGTAAAGTTCGTCTATCCGTGCATGAATGAGCACATGTTTTGTTTCAAAAATGTCACAAACGTTACCAAAAAGTTACACCAAAATACGTTACATGGCCTTTACTCAGGATTTTGGCAATTGATTCAATTTTAAAACATCTACATGTCTTGACCCCACCAGTGAGCACCATTATCAACAACAAATTCGTTGATATAATGTTTTTGCTATGTTCTGTGGCCATTTAAAAGTGATTTTTTTTTTCAATTTTTCGGTCACAAACGTTACTTTTGAATGAGCCCTATGATATACTGCTTGGTATCTAACCTGACTCAAAAAGTAACATTATATAATTTAATGTTGTTTCAGCATCACTGATTTATCAATTTCGTATGTATACTTTAACACTCAAGTAACCAAGGTATTTCCCACTCGTTAGTACCCAGGGGGGGGGGCGAAGGAATTTTAGAATTGTGCTCAGATTTGCACATTGTAAGTACAATTACAGTAAAAAAAAAATTAGAAAAAAGTTATTCGCTTTCGATTTTACGGGCAAACAAATTTGAACAGCGCCCTCGAAAAATCACGTTATGCTAATTAGCACGAAAACGGCTGGGTCGATTTGAATTGTTTGTGGTAGGGCCCCTAGGACACCCCCCCCCCCTGGTCACTTTTAAGTGTTTTTTTTTCAACTGATGTTCACAATATGGTGTGTGTTTTCAAATTCAACTAGCCCTTTCTCAACGTGACACTTACTTTTTTTGTTCGCAGCACAAGCGCAAGTCTTGCAGAGGAAGAGTCTTTTGTCTTTTTTGCACCTGCTTTTACTTTGTAGTTATTGTAAATATTTCCAGGAATTTTAATTCAAAGGCAAAAATGTAAATATAGCAGGGGACTTTAAATACTTAATGAAATACCTATCTTGTTTGGTTTGACCCCAACTTAAACGGACTATCCTACCCAAGCCTTAGGTGGACCCCTATATTTTTTCATCTAAAAGACCGCAAAGGACATAAATGAGATTACTTAGATGCATAGGGTCAATAATATTTTTGAGATTTTAAGCAGCGGGAAAAAACCTGAGACGAGAGTTAAAGTGTAAGTAGTGAAATACTACGATTCGAATAAGACAACGAACAAGATCATTGAAAAAATAGTTTGATTTTTCCCAACATAGCATTACGGCATTTTTAACAAAGTGGCTCTGCATATTAGCATCCATCTGTAAAACATATTATTTGGTGCTTCGAAATAAGGCTTTAACATTATGTGTAAATCAATATTATGTAATAATTAGTCGATGGCATAAGGTTTTACCTTCTCTTCTGCTAATATTCAGATACTATGTAAATATGCCTAGGGTTCTTGCAAATCCCATCGGTGTAAGATTATGAATTTTAGGAAAACCTTTACCGTGTCAATCTGAGCTTAAAATCTAAGCCGCTGTAGATTTAAACAAGAGTTGTGCCAGCTGTTCAGGTAAATTAACACATTTTGAACTTTGGATATCATTAATATCTGAGATTATCTGACATAGGTCTTGCCTATGCTGATAAACAATATTAGGTTAAATCTAATTTAGAATGTCTTTTAGAGATGCGACACATGTGCCATATCTGCTTCCAAGTAAGAGCGCTGCACGTGCAGTTCAGAATACGTCCAAGGCACTGTCTTTTGCCATGCATGCCAGATTTATACCGAATGAACTTACGATCAGTGTTCACTTATTTAATTAGAACTCATGCTGTATCTAATATATCTAAAACTCATGCAATATCAAATATATCTAAAATTCATGCTATTTCTTGTTTCTTTATTTTTGGTATCTAACGGGTCACAGGCCGCACCACTTTTACCAGTGGCCGCACCACTTTTATTTTCTTTCCGACGCCCATGATCTAATGTATCACAAACATGTTAAAATACTTTTCTAACAGGAAGGTAGATTGATTAGAAATATTTAAATATTTAACTTTTACTTTGAGAAGTACAACTTATTTAAATAAAAACTATCAAAATGAGCCTTATCTGCTGATCGTTTACTCTGAAATTCTTGAACCCCTTTGATATAACTTAATATATAGAACAAATTCAATTTACCGTATTGACAGTCAGTATACCGCGCGAGTCAAAAAAACTGCAATAACTAGATGAAAGCCATATTGTAACAACAAAAGTAAATTCGAACAACAGATATTAGTTTCTAAATAGGTCATTGATTAAGCTTTTAAACGGTGAAAGAATGGTGAAAATTGATAAAGGCGTTGCAAAGATATCCTTATTTGAATATTATAGTATGAAAACACGTCTGTCCAAATGAGCATGCCTCGTCAAACGAATAATAACACAAACCGATTACCTTGCTCCAGTGATCTGAAGGTTATCGCCTCTTAATCTTTTAATTTACATGTAAAAGATAATTTAGGCGGTCTTTTCAAGTTCAAAACAACAAGTGTGGGGGTACAGTCATTGCTCACCAACGACAAATATGCTCTAATTACTGATGTTTATTTTACAACCAAATCTCATGCAGAAGTTAAACGGAGATTCCGGGATGCCTTCCCCCAATCGCGTGTACTATGTTCATCCACTATCTAATAATAGAATTCAGGCGAATTCAAAAGAACAGGAACAGTCCATAACCTAAATAAGGAGTGATCGTGAAGACCGCGAACGGCAAGAAGCATGGTAAACGTCGAACGCGTTCGTCAGATATTGTCAAAGGATCCAGAGGTGAGCTTGCAAAAAAAATCCCCTGCCAAACGTATCCCAGTCCACGTATAACCGTATATTGGATTTTCAGGGACACCAAGCTCAAAAGGCCCTAATCAAGGCACCCAAAAACAAAATAGAAAAGGATACTGTCATAAATTTGTCCTCCATAAACATGATAAATAAAACATTTGCACGACAGTTGGACTGAACTGTTTTTATGCCTTCCTATTCAAATAAGTGTGTCTCTACAACGGATTTATCAATTTTCCCCATTCTTTCACCATTTTTAAGGTCAATCTGTGATCTATTCATATATATACATTTCATGACAAGGATGCTTGTCACCATGCCGTCAGAGCGCTCGTTCTGTCCCGCATCGACTACGCCAATTCCCTATTGTTTGGCGCGCGTGAAAGGGATCTTAAGCGTTTGCAGCGTATTCAAAACAAAGCTGCCAGGCTAGTCTTTGCATGTGGTCGTGACAGGTGCTCTGACAACTTGATGACAACCTTACACAGGCTTCCTATCAAGGAAAGAATCAACTTTAAAGTTTTGTTACAGGTTTACAAGTGTATCTCCAGAATCGCTCCTGTGTACTTACAAGATCTTCTTTCGCTCCTCAACAACCCCGATGATATGGGAAGCAGGCGCAGACTACGCTCTTCATCTGATGCAACTCGCCTCGCCACCATTCGATCGTATAAAGGTGCTGGGGACTGCTCTTTTGCTGTTTTCGCCCCTAGGCTTTGGAATAAATTGCCTCTGTTCATCAGAGAGAGCGAGTCTGTGCCTGTTTTCAAACGTCATCTGAAGACACATTTGTTTCCGGAGTAGGTTTTTCTATTGCTTTGCTTGTTGTTATTTCACTTATTTTTTTTTTGTATTCTTGTTGTATGTATGAGCGCTGTGTTAATGTAGAGCGCTATATAAGTGCTTTAATAATAATAATAATAATGTTCATTATATCTCTTGTTCTTAAAATATGGCTCTCATTTAACTATTGCAGTTTTTTTTACTCACTCGGTATAATCTGTGGTATGCAGGTAATTGCTAATTGTTTGAATTTGGTATGGATATTTTGAACACAATAATTAAAGAGCTTATTGCAGTTGAAGTCAGTCGATCTACAATATTTGGTTATCACATAATTGGACACGTACTACTAAGCTGCAAAAGTACACTCAAAAAGTTAAATTTGGAGAACAACGAATGGAGACAAAACTTATACGTGTATTAAAGGTCGAAACCTAAGATATTGCATTTTTTATTCAAGTCGGATTGTTATTTCACATTGAAAGGCATTTTTGAAACCATGGCATATGAGGAATAACAATATTTTTTTTTGGAATAATTGTTCGGTACGTTTTTTCAATAACGGCATGGTTGGTTGGTTAATCGTATATCCCTCCTTTGAAGTAGGAGCACCGAGTGAAACTCGTTGGCATAAAAGTGTCACAATGTCCTATAAATATCATGCTGAATGAACAAGCATCCAGTCCATGAGTGTATAGGCATAAAAAAGTGGCAAAAAGCGGTGTTGAAGTTGACATACTTCGAATGAGTTATTGACTTAGATATTCAAACAAGTAAGGGCGTAATCATACTGGTCCTCCAAACAAAATTTTTCCTACCAAACATTTGGTCGTGACGTCACCAGATATTTGCCATCGAACTTAAAGTATGAACGGGTAGCAAACATTTGGTCCAATGTATATGGCAATTCAATAGCATGCAATCTAGCGCGAAATTTTATTTGGTCTCAATTGGGTGTTGACGTTATTTTGTTTGGAGTCACTCGTCATTTTGACGTCACGATCAAATGTTTGGTAGCGAAAATTTTGTTTGGAGGCCGAGTATGTTTTCGGCCTATCATGAACTTCATAACAATAAATCAACATCAGACGAGATTAAAATAAATCAATTCATTTAGAATGGACGAAATATTAATTTGTAAACATATTAAAAAATATGACCAAAAGTTCAATTTGGACCTTGGACATGTTAACTCAAGAGTTATACTGGTTCAAAAAAGTTCAAGTTGGACCTTGGACATGTTAACTCAAGAGTGATACTGGTTCAAAAAAGTTCAAGTTGGACCTTGGACATGTTAACTCAAGAGTAACACTGGTTCAAAAAATTTCAAGTTGCCAGTAAGTTATCGTCTTTTTAAGGATGTTTTAAAATGTACATGGTATCAAGAAACTTTTTCAGTTTGATAAAACCACTCAAAGACAGGAGTGCAAAAGGTACTCTTGATTTAAAAAAAATAGCAGTTTAACCATATTCATAATTGAACTGTTTAAGCAATTTTCTACAATATTACTAAAGTATATTATTTATGAATACATTGACACAGGGAATTATCATTGTTCGTTTAGGCTTGGTTAAATTTGCCTTTCAATTGTCATCATAACATCATACTGTCACTCATGGCTATATAGCTTACATGAAATTGGGCTTAGCGCTAACGTCTGTACTATTTCTAGTAAATGGTTGTTTTCTTCAAAGAAGGTTAACTATATAAATGTCAATGGACGTCATCCGACTTTCAAATCAACCCAAATTTTATTAAGAGTAAGTCAATATCGGCATTTAGTTTCAAGTGCATGACTGCGTTGGCTGAAATGATATTGGTACGTATGGATACAGGCGATCTCAAATTATTTGAATATTTGTGCCAGAACCCATACACGTAATGATGAAAATCTATAGACTTGAACATTTTTTTAACTTAGTCATAGTAGGTTAACCCTCGTCTTCCTAAGGGGGGGGGGGGTTACCAACACCCCTAACGGATGATCGCCGATTGCAACAAAACGCAAAACAAAGCGACCCCAGGCATTTGGGTAATTGTTTTTACATCCTTTGTGGTCATTTTGACGGGGAAAAAATTCGGGGTACCACCTAAGGTGAGGTGTGGCTATGGTAGGCCGTCAAAGTCGGCGGGTAGGGGGGGTTGCCACCTCGGAAAATTTTAAATCGCCATTTTGAAAAATATCTGCATGCTATTGACTTGAAACTTACAGAACATGTTAGACTTGTTGATTCCTTCATTTATTAGCAAAAAACCCGACGAAAATCGGACATTTATAACTTGTATACAGATTTTTTGAAAAAGTGGCCATTTTTGCCCAAAGTCGATTTTCTCGATACGGAAATACTTTGTGATTTCATAATTACGTAACGCCTCGACCGATTTTCATTCATGATCTTGGTATCAATGGAAAGAGGAGACCCTACCCTATACTATAGTATCAAACAATATTACTTTCGGGGGTCCCAAGTTCAAAATCACAGGGGGGGGTCATTTTGACGTCACGATCAAATGTTTGGTAGCGAAAATTTTGTTTGGAGGCCGAGTATGTTTTCGGCCTATCATGAACTTCATAACAATTAATCAACATCAGACGAGATTAAAATAAATCAATTCATTAGAATGGACGAAATATTAATTTGTAAACATATTAAAAAATATGACCAA
>JXSR01S028469.1:60523-71520 GCA_000969725.1 Ophiothrix spiculata
CATGTGGAAGAACAGGGGGATACTTAAATTTCCCCCTGAACATGGACCCAGTATAAAGAAGAAATAAACAAACAAACAAAATAAGATCATTCTTCGGGAAAGAGGCATCAGGTCTCGATATCTTTCGGCCTTAACCCTTGTGTCGCTCAAACCTAAGTATAATGTTTATATTTATTTTTTGCCATAAACAGACAAACGATCTCTCAAGGTCAACAGATATTGATGATATTAATTATTAATAATTTAGTGATGAGACAGGCTTAAGCTCTATAAATTATTTTCCTGAGAGCATAAACTTGATTCCCTCAGATGTCAGAGTTCAAAAATATTGTTCCATTGACGATGTTTGTTAGTTTTTAGTCAAAGTAGCAGATAATTTAAAATTTAAATACATGCCGCAAGAACACAGGAAAAAATTTATAAGCATTGCTACCTTGCCCAAACAAATATGTTAGTGTTTTAATTCTGTTGAGATTAGAAGAAAAATCTTTGAATCTGATAAACAACATTAACGCGTGTATTGAACTCGTGATTTAACTTTAAAGCATGAGTTCTGAGATTATAATTTCAGATTTCTTCTGCTGGAATGTTATTAGAAAACATAATCTGTCAGCAATCTTGCAATTTTCAAAACGATTAATTTCCCCGTTGCATCGTGAAGGCGGTTCATTTGAAGTCTATTTTGGATTTAGAGAACAACACGATTCACCATTCCTCTCTCTACCTATATTTAGTGTTTGAGAGCTAAAGTCCACTTTTGACTAAAAAGTTAGTTTTGGGTAGTATTAAAACTGCTTAAAATGCATATTTAAAATTGTTTTAAATAATCACTAAGGGCAAAGTTAAAACAAAATTATAACACAAACCTTTGGCGAGTTGCCCCAGATCTCTGAACATTTGAAAGAGTTATTTATCATGTCTATCGATGCTCGGACGAGCTCGCCAATGCTTGCCGATTTTTGTCATTTTTACTACTCGGTTCTCGTTTGCCTACTATTTTCAATATAAGCAAAATAATTATCTGAAAATTAAAGAGACTTCTCTAGTTTAATAAATAATTTTATAAACTCTTCCGAAGGCTCTCTTTATCTCTGTGAAAAACTTGATGATATGCCAATCATGTTCTGTGCCCTATATTTGAATTTCAGAAATATCTTTCATATGAAGTAAATTACGTTGACTATCAAATAACGTTTTCTAAATAAGTCCATTAAATTAGTTTTGAGGGTTAAAATTAAACGTTTATATGTAATACTTATAGTAATAGTTAGCAGCTATATACAGGGTGTCCAAAAGTTAACTGCACATTTTTAAATGTTAATAACACGATTCGTATTACGACTCTAGACATACAGGCTAGACATTAAATATGGAATATATTTTTTGTGCTGTTTTCCATCTTGAATAATCCGCACTATCTCAGTATATGAACACTCCAGGAATGTTTATTTTTTCAAGTTTGTAGATTTGTATGTAAACTTCGAACTACGACCCTTTTTGTGTATACCTAGGTGACACAGAGAAAATACAGAACTTGAAAGCACAAAAACCTCTAATATTTGGGTCCAGACTCATTAACTATAATAAGAAAGCACGGAAATTAAATTTGCCGTAGTTTCTTTATTACTTTACCTGGACGCTTGAAATTTTACCAGGTTATTTTACATATTGTTGGTTACAAATTATGATCAAACACTGTTGGCTATGTCAACCATAAGAAACGTACGGCGCATGGACTATCCATGCGGACATTCCACTAGTGATTGGATAGTTCGGACAGGCGTATCAGCCAAAGTATCAAGCACAGCTTAAAGTTACTCCTGTACATGGTGGTTTGATGTAAGCTGTTGTTCGTCGATGTGTTACTTCAGTCAAGAAGTCCTCAATAGAGTTCATATCTAAAGATCTTGCTAAACAGGGCAAGTGTCCAGCACCATGATCTTTCATAAAACAAGTTCGTATTAAGAACATTTGTAAACTCTCACTTTATTCAAAGTGGCGATCATGCTAGGAAACCCCTGGAGAAAATATCTAGACCAAACACCTTTCCCAGCAACGCTTTGGCTGGGCTACATGTTATATTGGTCCTTCGAGGTGAAGGAGTGTTGTGGGGCTGTGTTTGGTGCTTTGGCTGAGATACCTGAAAAAACTCTCCAATAACAAATGGAAAGCATGCCATGGAGAGTCATGACGTTGTACGCTTCTCAATGAGAACAGAGGAGATATTGAATGATCAGAAATTATTACTAACATCGTGTAAGTCAACTCTGTAAAGTTTCACCTCTCTAGGTAACGTATAAGAGAAAATATGGCAAATTCATTTTCCTTTGTTAGATTTTGCGATGCACGGCTTTGGACCTAATTTTCTGAGTAATTTGTACCTTCAAGTTTCCCACTGTCTCTGTGTCACTTCAGTGAGCTTGCAAGTACCCTTGGTTTGAAGTTTATAAGAAAAGTTACAAACATGAGAAAGCACATGTCTCCAAAAATTGGTACATACAGAGATATAGTGGGTTTTTCAAGATGGAAACCAACAGAAAAAATATATTCCATATTTAATGTCAAGTCTGTATGTGTTGATTGAGGAGACTTGTAGAATTATTTTGGTACCAAACATTATGAAATCAGTAACCTTCCAAGATAGCAAGATGGTCTAAAAGTTCAAAGAGGTTGAGCCACTGTACCATACAGTGTTGACACTCTTCTATCACTTCACCATTACGGCATGACGCCTCATTCACCTGAACAGATAAGAATGGCTTTATCAATTAATATGAAGAATCATATCGCTCAAGACAAAGAAACCCTGGCCTTTTCACTCTCATGATTGAAGTCCACCTGATAAATTTCTTTTGGGTTATCTGAAGGACAGTACATCTCATCATCCTGGATTATTCCTGACCTGAAACAGAACATTGCATGTAAAATAAGGAAGATCCGGAAGAAGACGTGCACGCACAAACGTCCAGAACTTTGTCGTTAGAGTCACAGAATGTTGAACTCTGCAAGGAGGCCTTCTAAAACATATTCTGAAATACTAGGCAGCTTGATCTTGATAAAAGAGGAGGTAATTTAAAATGTAACTTTGAATGTTTGTTACGGGGTAATGCTGTTGTGCACCATTTAAAGATAAGCATAATGCTAGAGTTGCGTTTTGCCAAATGAAAAACATCTTAATGAGTATTATTTAATTATTACGACAAAACCACACTGAAACATCTGCATAGGTCATTAAAATTATCCGAATTTCCTGTCTTCATACATTGATCCCTCCCCTACGTGTGTGCCGCACATTTTTTTCTTCTTAGTATTGAAGTGCGTTCTTTATGTTTGACATAATTTACGTTGAAAATGATTTTCAAAAATGTAATAGCACCATGTTTGATACCCAAAAAATTCTACAAGTCTCCTCTATCTATACATATGTCTATTGTTGCCATGCGATTCTTGGTTTTAAAGTTATAAGCATTTGAATTGCGCAGTATTTTTGGACACCCTGTATATACTCTGGTATCATCTTTAATGACTTTCGTGAGTGCTCCCTTATCTGTGAGATTATGACAAATCCTGTGTCCTTGCGATCAACGTAAAGTAACGGACCGGATAAACACCGTTATATTAAACGCCATCTTTAATCTAATTGCGTCAGTCGTGACTTTCAGTTAATGTAAAGTGATATATTGCTTAAATTAGTTGACAGTCGAACACTTCTGCCCATATGGATTGACATTGTGGTCATTATTAGTGTGTGATTAAGATTCTTATTTCAAGATAATGTTTAAAACCTCATTGAAATTAATTACTGTAAAGGCCGGTAAATAGTTCTTATGAGCTACAAAATATTTGGGGCAATGCGTCTTTGTATCTAAAATATAATACCAATAGTTTTCCAATAATAATGCTTTATCAGCGGCGGTAGCCAAAATAAGCCTTATTTATGTGAATTAGGTTTATTGAAAAACTGTTCACTTTCTTTCAGGTGAACTAATAGAAGACACGAATTACCAAAAACAATATTATTTGCTAGAGTAAGAATTTGATCAGGGCCCTGGAAAAACTACGGGGTACTTATTATCAAGAAAAGACTAGGTCGATTTTATGTTTTATTCCCACTGTCATTACTTGAGAAAATAAATGAATCAACGATGTAATTTTGTTTTGCATTTTGCAAACACCTTTGGTAGAACATCACGGAGCCCTACCACTTGGTGAATTAAATGTTGATATGCCGTATCCAGTCGTCCTATAGAAATTATTGATCTTTTAAATATAAATCTCCTTATACTTGGGTCAAATTAAAAAACAAAATAATACGCTCTAATCGACAAAATATGCTAGCTCACATTCAACCTCAAAAATGATTTTTCAAAGGACAACTGCTTTTGCTCTCTAACATTTTGAAGAGTATATATCATGTCTGTCGAAGCTTGGCCGAGTTCGCTAATGCTTGGCTAATTTTGTTATTTTTGCTATCCTCTTTTGCGTGCTATTTCAAATATGACTGGAACGAAATAATTCTCTCAAACTGCCATAGACCCCTCTGATCTAGTGTAAAAAATAAACCGAGCACTCTTATACTTTCTGTGACAAACTTAAGAATAATGCTAACATGATTCTTGCCCTATAGTTGATTTTAGATTTTTTTCATATGAGTAAATTACGCTGACCATTTTTTCCATATAAGTAAATTACGCTGGCTATCAAAATACATGTACTACTACGTCATCTAAACACGGCAATTAACTTGCTTTAAAGGATCATATTAATCGTTTAAAAATGTTTCAAGTGCTCTTTTACTTTTTGTGACAAATTGAAGACAAAGCTCAATGATTTCAGATTTCATATGAAGTTAATTACGTTGACTATCAACTTACGTTATTTAATTACGGCAATTAAACTAGTTTTATGGGTTAAAACTAAACGTCTTATATTTAACACTTCCAGTTACAGCTAATTTGATATCATATTTAATGATATTCGTGAGTGCTCCCGGATCATAGGTATTATTTATACATGTCCTATATTATAGACTAGTCAATCTGTGAAAATTCATGGGGGTACGTTGACAAAATTGCAACACAAGATTTTTTGGTTTAAATTAACTGCTGATGACCTCCCGAACAACATACTCAAAATGTCGGAAAATGTACGCGTGTCAGAGTTGGTTAAAGTGTGACAGGTCAACTGTTGCCATTGCATTGGTGCCTGTAGTACAAAGTTTTCTTTGACATGTAACCATAGCAACAACTGATTTGATGTACTTTAAACTATTACTTTGTGCAGACAGTTTTGCAAGAGGAATAATTTGAGACCATTTTGAACAAAATCGGACACTTTTGAAATTTTGGACTCCCATAGGGCCAGTTCCGTGACCTCTGATATGACCATTTACATGTTTGGCCATAACCCAAGACCATATTTCAGATATAGGTAAAAGTATACTTTTTCTGCTTCCTTGTGTTGAGAGAAACATGTTGGTGTGGTTTTGAACAAGATTTGACCAATTTTGAAATTTCACCCCTTGTTTTGGTAGCCATTTTGTTTTATGCAAATTAACCAAAAATGAACAAATTTAATTTAAAAAAAGAGAGATATGATAATTTTTCAAAGGTGACTCATTTTTATTCCTTTCAGAAACACCCACATTTAACGGGCAATAATTATGAAATTGGACCAGACAAAAATCCACCCAAATATTTGATAAAACATAACTTTTGTTGTACACTTCTGATTGATATAAAGCAAACGGTATCTAAAAGTTCAACTCATAGGTTATAAAATGCAACCTTTACATATTTTCTGACTATCTGTTAAACCCAAGAAAATCACACGCAAAGATTGTAATTTTTTTCTGGGACAACCTGTATTTCCATAATTTGTCGTAAAAGTGAGCATTGTTTCCTGTCTCAATCTCAACCAATCTTAATGATTCCTTAATGTATACTCAGGCAGTCACCTGCCATTGAACGTGATGGTGAAAGAGCTGTAATATATCGTTTGACTGCTAAACACTGTAATACAAGTCGTGAAATGCTTCTCGAAATACTTTGCCTATCAGCATTGATCGGTTTGATACCTAATATGGCTAATTTCAATCTTTGGTGACAATCAAATGCCCTAATATGAAACATATCACATTTTCAAGGCAGTTTCATTTTTTATAAAAAAAAAAAATTCCGTGTTTAACCCAAGAAGTCTTTGTCTCTTTATGAATACAGTCATGTTACAAAGTGTCATTAGCCACATCAACACAGAAATAGCTCAAATTGAGAGATAACTAATTTGCAATATATTATTCTTTGATGGTGGTGCGACTATCTTGTGTTTTCTGAATCCTAAATTTGTACCTCAGATCTGGATTTACCAGATAAAAAATCAAACAAAGCTCTTAGAGATAATTCAATACATATTAAAAGAGAAACAACTTCATCAAATATAATGTGTTTACCCATCAAATTTTTGAACTAGAAACACCGGCGAAAAAATTAAAGCAGGTAAAGCCATTGCAACTTTCTCCAATATTCCTCAAAATCATGCAAAATTACTTGTAGGTTATATTACTATAAACATGTTCTACCAATTCACGTAAAAAGTATGTAAGTAGAAAACTAATGGGAATAATCTAGGCCAGTCCCTTTAATTAACTAAAATCTAACGATCATAACTGTTTTTCTGTTTTGTTTTGTTTTGTTTTGTTTTGTTTACCATTGCTGTGTTTCTAAATATTTTCACTTACTAAAATCGGTTAAAGGTTCATTGCGAAGCGAAATAAAATCTTAAGTAGTTGGTTGTTATTCCTTGTTTAACAATTGATTAACTCAGTGAGGTGTTTATGGTATTTTTAAGATAACTGATTTAATAAGATCATTCTTCGGGAAAGAGGCATCAGGTCTCGATATCTTTCGGCCTTGTGTCGCTCAAATCTAAGTATAATGTTTATATTTATTTTTGCCATAAATAGGAAAACGATCTCTCAAGGTCAACATATAATGATGATTTTAATTATTGATAATTTTGTGATGAGACAGGCTTGAGCTCTATTAATTATTTTTCTGAGAGCATAATTTGATTCCCACAGATGTCATGGTTCAAAAATATTGTTCCATTGACGATGTATGTTAGTTTTTAGTCAAAGTAGCAGATAATTTAAAATCTAAATACATGCCGCAAGAACAGATGTCATGGTTCAAAAATATTGTTCCATTGACGATGTATGTTAGTTTTTAGTCAAAGTAGCAGATAATTTAAAATTTAAATACATGCAGCAAGAACACAGGAAAAAATTTATAAGCATTGCTACCTTGCCCAAACAAATATGTTAGTGTTTTAATTCTGTTGAGATTAGAAGAAAAATCTGTGAATCTGATAAACAACATTAACGCGTGTATTGAACTCGTGATTTAACTTTAAAGCATGAATTCTGAGATTATAATTTCAGATATCTTCTGCTGGAATGTTATTAGAAAACATAATCTGTCAGCAATCTTGCAATTTTTAAAACGATTGACTTCCCCGTTGCATCGTGAAGGCGGTTCATTTGAAGTCTATTTTGGATTTAGAGAACAACATGATTCACCATGCCTCTCTCTGTCTATAGTGTTTGAGAGCTAAAGTCCACTATCGAAGGCTCTCTTAATCTTGTTCTGTGCCTATATTTGGATTTCAGAAATATATTTCATATGAAGTAAATTACGTTGACTATCAAATTGCGTTATCTAAATAAGTCCATTAACCTACTTTTGAGGGTTGAAATTATACGTTTTATATGTTATACTTATAGTAATAGTTACAGCTATATACAGGGTGTCCAAAAATTAACTGCACATGTTTAAATGTTGATGACTTTCAAATTGCGTTATCTAAATAAGTCCATTAACCTACTTTTGAGGGTTGAAATTATACGTTTTATATGTAATACTTATAGTAATAGTTACAGCTATATACAGGGTGTCCAAAAGTTCACTGCACATTTTTAAATGTTGATGACTTTAAAAAAACAAGATTCGTATTACAACTCTAGACATATGTATTGATATAGGTGACTTGTAGAATTATTTTGGTACCAAACATTAGGCAATCAGTAATCTCCTAACAGAGCAAGAAGGTATTAAAGTTCAAAGTGGTTGAGCCTCTGTACCATACAGTGTTGACACTCTTCTGTCACTTCACCATTACGGCATGACGCCTCATTTAGCTGAACAGATTAGAATGGCTTCAATTAATATGAAGAATCATATCGCTCAAGACAAAGAAACCCTGACCCTTTCACTCATATTATGTAAGTCCACCTGATTAATTTCTTTTGGATTATCTGAAGGACAGTACATCTCATCATTCTGGACTATTCCTGACCTGAAACAGAACTTATTGCCTGTGAAATAAGGAAGATCAGGAAGAAGTCATGCACATAAGACATGCACAAACGTCCATAAATTTGTCGTTAGAGTCACAGACTGTTGAACTCTGCAAGGAGGCCTTCTAGAACATATTCTGAAACACTAGGCAGCTTGATCTTGATAAAAAGGAGGTAATTTGAAATGTCTCTGTGAGCGTAACTTTGAATGTTTGTTACGAGGTAATGAAATTGTGCACCATTTAAAGATAAGCATAATGCTATAGTTGCGTTTTGACAAATTAAAAACATCTTAATGGGCATTTTTTTAATTATTAAGACAAAACCACAATCAAACATCTTCGTATTTTTATTGTAAAGCTGTTTCGCTGCAAAGGTCATAACATATTCATGAATGATTCTTCTGTCTTCAAACATTGATCCCTCTCTTATGTGTGTGCCGCATATTTTTTAATCTCAGTATGGAAGTGCGTTCTTTATGTTTGACGTAATTTACGTTGAAATTGATTTTCAAAAATGGTAATTGCACCATGTTTGATACCAAAATAATTCTAAAAGTCTCCTCTATTTATACATATGTCTTTTGTTACCATGCGAATCCTGGTTCTAAAGTTATGAGCATTTAAAATGTGCAGTTAATTTTTGGACACCCTGTATAATACTCTGATATCATCTTTAATGACTTTCGTGAGTGCTCCCTTATCTTCGAGATTATGACAAATCCTGTGTCATTGTGATCAACGTAAAGTATCGGACCGGATAAACATCGTTATATTTAACGCCATCTTTAATCTAATTGCGTCAGTCGTGACTTTCAGTTAATGTAAAGTGATATATTGCTTAAATTAGTTGACAGTCGAACACTTCTACCCATATGGATTGACATTTTGATCATTATTAGTGTGTGATTAAGATTCTTATTTCAAGATAATGTTTAAAACCTCATTGAAATGAATTACTGTAAAGGCCGATAAATAGTTCTTATGAGCTACCAAATATTTGGGGCAAAGCGTCTTTGTATCTAAAATATAATTCCAATAGTTTTCTAATAATAATGAATGTCTCTTTATCAACGGCGATAGTCTTAGATTGGTTGCCAAAATAAGCATGTGAATTAGGAATATCGAAAAACTGTTCACTTTCTTTCAGCTGAACTAATAGAAGACACGAATTACCCAAAACAATATTATTTGCTATATTAAGAATTTGATCATGGCCCTGAAAAAACTACGGGGTACTTAATAATAATAATAATAATAATGGCATTTATATAGCGCCTTTTGACCGAATAGGAAACAAAGCGCTCGTGATTCGCTGCAGGTAGATCGTCACAACCATTTCCCTTCAGTTAGAAGTGCTTCCGTAATGCACATTCTATTGGTACTTCGGTTGTAATATTCACCCTTTGTGCAGCTTCCCATAACCTGGATGGGGCAGACTCAGATGGACAAATCAAGTGACAGTTTTAGATGCAGAAGGAAGACCGGAGTACCCGGAGAAAAACCTGCGGAAGTGAGCATGGACTGAAAACCAAATGCACATAAAGCTTATTATCAAGAAAAGACTAGGTCGATTTTATGTTTTATTCCCACTGTCATTACTTGAGAAAATAAATAAATCAACGATGTAATTTTGCAAATACCTTTGGTAGAACATCACGGAGCCCTATTACTTGGTGAATTCAATGTTGATATGCCGTATCCAGTCATCCTATAGAAATTATTGATCTTTTAAATATACATCTCCTTATACTTGGGTCAAATTTAAAAAAATAATAATACGCTCTAATCGACAAAATATGCTAGCTCACTTTCAACCTCAAAAATGATTTTTCAAAGGACAACTGCTTTTGCTCTCTAACATTTTGAAGTTCTATCATGTCGGTTGAAGCTTGGCCGAGTTCGCCAATGCTTGGCTAATTTTGTTATTTGTGCTATCCTCTTTTGCGTGCTATTTCAAATATGACTGAAACGAAATCATTCTCTCAAACTGCCATAGACCCTTCTGATCTAGTGTAAAAAATAAACCGAGCACTCTTATACTTTCTGTGACAAACTTAAGAATAATTCTAACATGATTCTTGCCCTATATATGATTTTAGATTTTTTTCATATGAGTAAATTACGCCGACTATTTTTTCCATATAAGTAAATTACGCTGGCTATCAAAATACATGTACTAGTACGTCATCTAAACACGGCAATTAACTTGCTTTAAAGGAGCATATTAAACGTTTAAACATGTCCCAAGTGCTCTTTTACTTTTTGTGACAAAATGAAGACAAAGCTCAATGATTTCAGATTACATATGAAGTTAATTACGTTGACTATCAAATTACGTTATTTAATTACGGTAATTAAACTAGTTTTATGGGTTAAAACTAAACGTTTTATATTTAACACTTCCAGTTACAGCTAATTTGATATCATCTTTAATGATATTCGTGAGTGCTCCCGGATCATCCGTATTATTTATACATGTCCTATATGTGTACCGTCGCGGCAAAAGGGACCAGTTGTCGGCAACTTCCATTTTGCGCTAGAGGCCGGTAAAGTTGACTATACCAAAATATGATGGGAAGGTCAATTTTGAGTTTTTTGTGGAAATGAAATCTTTGAACCCTTTTGTATCCAAAATGTAAAGA
>JXSR01S028469.1:88305-100614 GCA_000969725.1 Ophiothrix spiculata
TGCAGTCGCATTTATATTCTTTTGTGTGTTATTGTTTTCAAAAAAAACCTTAACATCTTTGCGTGTAGAGTTCTTAGCTTACCCGGATAGTTAAGAGTTAGAAAATATGTAAAGGTGTCATATTATAGTCCACGATATCAACTTTAAGGTAGTGTTTGATTCATTTCAATCAGTTATCTAAAACAATCGTTAGGCGTTTTAAGGTAATGGACTACCTTGAAAATTATATTTTTTATTTTACATGCCAATTTGTTCATATGGTAGTATGTTGTTACCTATGGCAATACAAATTCATCAGGGAGAAAAATTGGGTCAAAGGTCACTTAATTTGCATAAAAATGGCAGCCATCTTGGATTTTTATGGTATTTTTTACGCCATTTGTCAATACCTAAATTTATTTTTTTTGAAAGGTTACTAATTGGTACTTAAGGATCTATAAAAACGAGTAACAGAGCCCTTTTTGAGATTTCTGGATAAAAAGGGATACAATTTGGTAAAAATCGTGATTTAAAAAAAACCCGACACAATTTGAATTTCTTTAACATTTTCTCAAAAAGCAAATACACATTCAAAAAGGGAACTCTGTTACGCACTGTATCACGTCAAGGAGTACATTCTGTCCAAATTTGGTGGTTATAGCATGTATCATTTTCAAATAGGAAGCCGTAAACTGAAGAAAATCAACGCATTAGGAAAGATACCGATAAAGTCTAGAAACACTGTTTTGATATAAATATGTAAATTATGTGCCATTTAATTATTCTAACATGAAACAGAAGAAACTACTTGAATTATCAAAGCATTTGGTGAAAAAACTACAATCAGAGGTCATTCCGTTTTCAAATTATGATTTTTGAAGCAAAAATATTAGATAACGCTGGATGAAAAAACAATAAAATACATAACAAATATCACCGGCTGAAAAACAATAAAAAGCAAAAGAAATTATTTTTCCGCAACCAACAGAAAAAATGCCATAACTTTAGAACCGAAGCTCTGATTTTGGTGAAACAAAGACCATTTAAAAGCTAAAATTGCCTTCTACCTGAATATTTATAAAGCTAAAATGGCAGAGTTCAATCTATTCAAGGTAGTCCATTACCTTAATATATGTTGATGCTAATTTGTCTAGTCTGGTTTCACGTTTTGTTGGTTAGCCTTGAACGATTGGGTAGTGCCTTGATTTGATCTCTCAACCGTTTAAGTGTTATAATGTACATCGGAACTCAGAACGAGGCCAAGTATGATAAATACACTACTTGATCTCGCTCCTAGTTCCGTTTCCCGTCCGATTCTGTGGATTAACCCCATCAACGGCGGGAGTATGTCAATTATAGATATAGTCTATTTGGCCTATCCCACTTCTAACCATCCTGTAAAGTTTAGAAATTTACAAGCAAAGGTTGAATTCAAGCCCACTGATGATTAACAACATTCATATGGGGTTGTTTGTGTTTTTTTCGTGGTTTCAGTGACTGTATATTGTTTTTTGAGGCACAAGCAGTCAACTTTTCAAGTATTATGTTCAATCAACTGAATACGCCAGAGTAAGAAAACCCCAACTCCAAAAGCCCCCTTCTGTTAATTATATTTATAACATATAAATGCATACAAATCTCTGAATATGCTTTCACATCACTAAAACAGCATTTCCATGTCAATATCTAATCATAGTGTCACATTTGACCTTGTAGTTGACTTTCAGACATTGTTAGATAATTGTTACAGTACTTAGTTGCTATGTTTAAACAGTCATTACAAGAAAACTCCAACTCCATGAGCTTCTCTCTGCAAAAATATACTAGAAAAATTATCTAACAATGTCTAAAAAACGTCAACTACAAGGTCAAATGTGACACTATGATTGGGATATAGCCATGGAAATGCTTTTTAGTGATTCGAAAGCATTTTCAGAGATTTGTATGCATTTATAGTTAACAGAAGGGAACTATTGGAGTTGGGGTTTTCTTACTCTGGCGTATTCAATTTAAAGATCATAACTGATATGTTTTACAAAATCGCTTACTGAACAATGCTAAATATCAACTGATTTTCTTATATTTAGTTTCAAATGATAGTAATGTTCATCGTCGAACGCTTCACCAAAACAACAACGACCTTTGTGAGTTTATGGTCAACGACATTTAATAAGATACGGCAGTGTTATTATAAACAACAGGTTGGCACTTTGTAGCTTTTAGTGAAAGTGAAATATTTAGTTTGGAATCTGAACGTTGTCTTCTGGAATAGAATGTCGTCAGTAAATAGAATCTATATTGATCATGTACAGAATTTAATTGGAAGGTCTCGTTCTTCTGTGATATAAAGCGTAGCTTCCGTGTCTTTATATTTTGGTCCGCGTGTAACAATTTTTCGCTTGTATGAAATGTGTTGGTAATTCCAAAAACAAATTGAATCCCGTTGCATTATTTTTGTTAGTATTGCATGTTGACCATACTGCTTAAAGTTTCAAGGTACTCATCGGTCATCAAAAATGGTTCTTAAATTGCAACTGTAACTAAACTGTGACTAATTGTCAAAACTCGCAAAAGTGGGGTTATAAATTGTATAAAATGTGAGAATGTGTGGCGAAACTTATTTTATCCAAACATTTTTGTCTATTACATCAAGACATCAGAGTGGTAATTATTGCGACAAATGCGTCCGTTACCGTAAGAGAATTATGTTGTCCACATTTGATAGCGTTTTTGGTCAAAAGTTTCTAACAAATAATAAAAAATCATTTAAATAGTCCAAAAGTTTTAAACAGATAGCAAGTGAATAATGTTTCAACTATTAAACATCAGTAAATAATTGGATATCCCATGTCAAGGTTCTCGATGGTTGAAAATATCATACTTATAAGTATGTTATTCCTTTGAACTGTTCTGCTATATGAAAGCAGTAAGAATATTATAACTTATCTAAGTTTACTGTGTTTTATTGACAGTGTTCTTAATGTTATGTGCAAACGTTTAGAAGTTTATAAATAAAACCCTGGGGTTACTTTCGTTCTCGTTATTAACCAATTTGATATTCGTTATCGTTTTTAATCAGTTTGTGATTTGTTTCTAAAACCCCAGTAACTTTATTCCTACTTTGTTGGGTTTTCATTTGACAAATAAG
The DNA here is from genome assembly GCA_000969725.1 of Ophiothrix spiculata. Classification (NCBI taxonomy): domain Eukaryota; kingdom Metazoa; phylum Echinodermata; class Ophiuroidea; order Amphilepidida; family Ophiotrichidae; genus Ophiothrix; species Ophiothrix spiculata. Next base: position 91,433 of record JXSR01S028469.1, read on the forward strand.
CAAACCCCAAATACGTCAAATGCATTTCATGATATTTTAATAGATAGTGGTATGTCATACTTTCTCGTAACGTAATACAATAGAAAGAATCACTTATTTTCATATTTATATAAAGTAGAATTAAATAATTTGCTAAAACCAAGTAAATTCCTTGCTAAACGTACATATCTTTACATAGTAATATTAAGTAACCCACATTAATGTGTTTGTGTCTATTTTACTCAATATCATTCCCTTTAGGTGATGTTTACATATGCTTTGAAGTAGGAAATACCCATCCTAAAAGCATTTTGATTGGCGTATTTTAATAAGCAATAACGAATTTCTACTTAAACTGTTTGATGTTTCTTTTCAAATAAATACCAAGGCCGTTGCATTTCAACTAAATTATGCCGTTAATTGTCAAAATATGACTTCTTGTGTCCGCCTACGTGAAATTACTTTTCAAGTTGTAACACGTACTGAGCACCCTCTGAGATTGGATGAAGAAACATTTTTATACTAACATACAGTCCTCAACTTCTACCAACTATTCATACTAACTATCGCGAAGTACCAGTACGTACCAGATCATTTCAAACAAACCATAAACGAATGGTTTTTTTTATACCAATTGTCAAAATATGACTTATTGTGTCCGCCTACGTGAAATTACTTTTCAAGTTGTAACATGACTGAGCACCCTCTGAGATTGGATGAAGAAACATTTTTATACCAACATACAGTCCTCAACTTCTACCAACTATTCATACTAACTATCGCGAAGTACCAGTCCGTACCAGATCATTTTAAACAAACCATAAACGAATGTTACAGGGTTAAATGAAGCAGTATATAATAGCAGATGATATGTTCATGTATGTCTCATTTCATCAAACTATCGTCAACCCATTGTAAAAATGATATCTCTTTTTGACCAGGATATAGCAATACATGTCAATTTGCATTGCGTGAAAGCAGGGTAATAACGTCACAATCTTCAAATAAATTGAGCCGTGCTTCTACCAAAGTTAGTCAAAACAAATATGCGTGTTTAATTTAATCTACTAGATTACATAGGTTTAAATTACGTAGAATTTGAAATATACATTTCTCGATTGTTAGGAGATTTATTTCAAAATTTAAATGTCGTAATTGTGCTATAATGACATTGGCCCGTATTCCAGAAAGGTGTTTAGCTAAATCAAGGTTTTATTTCTCGTCAACAGCACGACTCATTGAACTGTTCTGCTTGAAAGCTGCAATGATGCGTATCATTCCTGGACAGTTGATGCTCAGTTAAACAGAAGTTTAACTAAACATCTTTCTGGAATACGGGCCTTCAACTGTCCACGTATGATATGCACCGTTGCCGTTGCAGCTTTCAAGCTGAACAGTTTAATGAGCCGTGCTGTTGAGGAGAATTAAAATCCGTGGTTTAGCTAAACCCCTTTCTTGAATACGGGTCATAATCTTTATGCTTGCGTCAAAAAATTGCTTCAAGTTTCATTTCAAGATCAATCACTAAAAATTAAAATATGACTAATATGTTCGGGGGATCATCAAGAAAAAAACATGTTCTTAGCTGATATTTGGACGCATTTATCTCAGTTTCAAAAAGTAATAAATGTAAAGAAGCTGCATTTACGACTTGTTCGAAATAAACAGTCACATACGTATTTCATTACGTATCACGTATTTCTTAACTAAAACGACCCATTCTTAAAATTAAAATGCATTTCTTCCTAATCGATCTGCAATATGTCGTAAAAGGGAGCACTGTTTCCTGTCTTTTTAGGTGTTTACCAATCATTGTACGTGATGAGAAAAAGTGGTATTGTATATCGTTTGCTTCTCGAACCACTTTGTCTGTCAGTTTGATAAGGCTATTTTCAATCTTTTAGCTTGGGTGACAATCAACGCCCTAATATGAAACATATCACGTTTTCAAGACAGTTGCGAGTTTTGAAAAGGGAATATCCGTTTGTAGCCCAATAAGTCTTTGCTTCTTTATGTGTACAGTTATATAACATTGAAAAGAGAGTGATTAGGTATGGGATGGGAGGCATTAATAAGTGTAGAGGTCGTTAGCAGTGACATTGCCCTAGTGAGCTAGATTTGTTCTCAGATGGTCAGCAGTGTTATACCTATCACTTAATGCAATTGCATGCCAAATTTAGCTTGAAACTAAAAATGAGGAACAATTCCTGCAACATTTTAGCGAGTATGCCTGCGTGACAATTCTTATAAAATGAAGCATATCACGGTCAGATTAATGACAAGACACGTATGGGAGGGTCAGACTTTAATGAAGTGTGGAAATTACGCCATTAATGTCTGATGCTATAGCTACTTGAACCACATCACATAGACAGTGAAACTATCACGAGTTTCGGGTTGAAGATAACTGCTGCTTTATAATGCTTCGAAAGTAAATATAATGATAATTAGTTGCAAAACACTCTAAAGTACACAGGAGAAAGTAAAATATAATAAATTAGCATTAATTTTAATGAACTGAAGATTTATCCGTCTTATTAAAATGACATTAGTTATGTCTGTATTTTTTGTCTTCAATTTTTATTGTTTTTTACATCTTAAACCTTTCAAGATGTCATATACCGCAAGGGAACATTCCACGTTCACCACAACCCTATTTTTGTAAATTGAGGGGCGTTGAAGGATAATTTCATGTTTTGCTTCCAAGCATTCTCTGGGCGTAGTCAACCGTGACAAATTCATTTAATCACCTGCTTATCACTCTATTACAGATAAACATTCCATATGACCACTAAAGTTGAGTAGTGAGTGACCTTGACCCCGGCAGGTCAAATCAATTTTACCTAAAAATCACGTGTTTTTTACCCATTCGTGTTGTAGCCCCCTACCACCAGTACATGATGAAACTCTACCTTAGAATCACGTTTTTTTTAACCCATCATGTTGTTGCCCCCTACCGCCAAAACATAAGAAAATTGATCACATTCGGAACTCCATCTCACACTCAACTAGATTACCTAATCTGACCAAAAGCAACATAAGTTTGTAGTTTGCCCTCATAAAGAAAGAAAGAGTTATTTAGGCTGATAGCCAAGGATAACCCAAGAAAGCCTCTAATGAAGCTTATTTCCATTGGGGTCCTAGATCTTTCTTTAATATTCAGTTTTAGTACAGGAGGAAAACCGGAGGACCCGGAGAAAAACCTGCGGAAACGAGCATGGACTGAAAACCAAATGCACATAAAGCGCCGGGCACGGGACTCGAACCCGGGACCTCATTGGTGCAAGGCGAGGAAACTACCGCTGCGCCAACCCGCTTCCCCTTTACATAAACAAGTTTTTAAAATATCTTTATTCCAACTATATGGACAACAATGTTTTAGCTTCAACCCAATGTCTTCATTCTTTATGTTTTCTTTTTTGTTTCTTTTGCAGTTCTGTATAATACCATAGATAATAACGTGTAATTTGAATGTCTTGTCAAGATTCCTGCTTTCGGTAAGTTGTTCTTATAATTATTAGAGCTACGAGCATCTGTGTTTTTAATTGTGTTCTCTCTCTCTTTTGTGTTTGTGTTGTGTGAGCTACAATATAGTATAAATCTACAACAACAACAAAACTCTTTTCATAACACGGAATAACTCAGTAATCAGTGGTAATAGTTAGTGTGGAAAGTAAAGCTCTAACCTTGGACCTGCCAATGATTGCAGCTTGAATTTACGTCAAATTTCTAAAGACATTCGCTCATCCAAGGGGCATTCGCTTGAAACATATTTTCGGTCTTATTTAATGCTCGAATATATGTATTGTTTGCATCAATGTAAGGGAACGTTTGTGTCTGATTTGCATAAACCGTTTTTGTACTCTAACTCTCAAACTGATTGCATAAACTATATAAAAGTATACATTTTTAGAAGCAGATTTTTACCCTAAACAAGATGATGATATCAAGTTTTCGACCACAAATGTTAATATTGGCAAAAACTGTATAAACTAAAATTTGCATTTATGAAATGTTGAACTGTTTTGCTTTTTTGAAACTAAAAACAAATGTTTAGGATGCTTTCTCGGTTTTTTTTAAATGTTAACCTTGGTTTAAAAAACATGCCATAAATAGGTCAAAATATGTAAAAATATCCCACCGCTGCCACCAAAATGACCCTTTTTTGGCCTATTTTTGACAATATATTCAAAAAATAAGATAAAAATAAAAATATAAGAAAACAATCATAGACATTTGTTTCTACATGTACATTCTAAAAAGCAAAAAAGTTCAACATTTCACGAATGCAAATTTTAGTTAGGTTCCATAAATTTCGGGGCGAAAAATACGTTTTTGCCAAAATCGACATTTTTGGTCAAAAAAACAATATCACCAATATGTTCAGGGTAAAAATCTACTTCTACAAAATTAATGTATACTTTCATATGGTTTATACAATTAGTTTGAGAGTTTGAGTACAAAAACCATTTATACTAGTCGAAGGTCTACCCCAGCCTTAACAATCGATCATATTATGTAAAATAGCCTTTTTGTATTATAATGTAATAATACAAGACAATCTTAGTATTTGATGCATGTTTTAATTTAAAACGGGTGTTTGAGAGTGGCATCTTTTTATACCCTGTTTTGTGTTTTGGTTTGTGTTTGTGGGGAGGGAGGGAGGTGGTGGTGGTGGTGGTGCGTTTAGGTGGGAGGGAAATATAGCATCTAACCTGGTCCCATTATAACCTAGTAATAAAAGAAAAATATTACATTGGCATTGATATAGCGCTCTACAAAGAACACAGCGCTTTACACACACAAATAAAATGATACATAAAAGAAAACAGAAAATCAGTTCTCAGGAAACAAAAATGTCTTAACCCTAACTTTTTTCGTTTCTAGCCTATCTGCTCGGAAAGTGAGGGTGAAAAAATGCATGTTTTCGCCTGGATTCGAACCCGTGACCTGTGCATATCCGGACCGCCTATACCATTAGCAGGCCACCGCCGAGTAGCTGCCCGGGCAGCGATTCCGTTACCATATGGAACTCCCGTCTATGACGTATTATGACGGTTAGGGATTGTAGTATTTTTTAAGAGTATACCACCAGAAATATTACCATGGTGTACATGAAATCTAAATTTGTTTCAGGACAACCTTAAAAGAATCCACTTATCTTGCCCAGTGTTTGTTTGTTTGTGTTTTTTTTTTTTTTTTTTTTTGGGGGGGGGGGGTAATTATACAACGGTTAAAATATCAACGCATGGGATTATGGACAACCGGAGAGATTAATCATGTTTAAGGAAAATACTTGTATTTTGTGATATTTTAAATGCAATATAAAGAATTTCTTGTTTTGCTTAAGGTGCGTTTACATTGCGACGACATTGCCCTCGACGTAGGGTAACGTATTCCAAAAGCACAAAATACCGGACGACAAGCGACGAGTAAAGATGAAAAATCAAAGTTTGTTGACGGATAGTAACGACCCTCAGCGAAACTACGGCAATAAGTGCTGATGCTGAAAGTGGGTGCTGAAAGAAACGCAGACTTACTAATATATTAAGAGGGCTTAACGTTGGGTGACGACTTCTCGTCGACGAACAACTGTAAGCAACGTAGTGAGGCGGCAAATACTGACTTTGGCTGACGTTAAGGAACGAATGCTATCGACTGGTCACGACAACAGTAACGTGACTTGAAGTTTGTGCAGGTGGTACAATCATTTCTACTCACATCCCTGCAACACACTGATGTTAACAACGATTGCCAACGAAATTGTGACGACCTCTAAACGAGTACAAACTGCTACAAACGGTCATGGAAACGTCAAAGAACTGAGGGTTGCAGTGGCCAACGAAATCTCGACGATATTAAATCTTATTCTATGTCATCCAAAAATTGTAAAACTTGTAACTGAAAGCGACCGATAGTAACGACAACCTGCGTAGGCTAGATACTTGTGTGTCAACGTTAACTGACTTTAACTAACGAGGACCGGCGTAAAATTCAGAACTGCAATTCGCAGGTCTACGTTGCTTGTCGTTACCCCCAATACGTGGCAATGTAAACGCACCTTTAGGGTCACAGTCGTTACACAGATGATAATTCTTCCAATTTTGCATAGGTATTTAGCTTACAATTTTTGATTAATAAATATGGCAACCAGATTACGATATTTCATTATAATGGCTTAAAACCCACTTGTAAATCAATTAATGTCCAAAATTATTATTGTGAATTTGTTGCTGAAGCTAGAGCATTCGGTTTGAAAAAATCATATTGATCTTCCAAATTCGAAATGACAGGCAAAAAGGCTGCCAAAATAACTTATTTAAACTCAAATTGACCAAACATAGCCTTTAAAATGGTTAACATCATGAATAATAGCAGAAGCGGAAAGCAGGTTAGCGTAGTGGTACTTCCTTTGCTTTGCACCAATGAGTTTCGGGTGTCATGGGTTCGATTCCTGGCCTTGACGTTGTATGTGCATTTGGTTCACAGTCCATACTCGCTTCCGCAGGTTTTTACAGGATACTCCGGTCTTCCTGTAGCATTTAAAACTGTATTTGTCCATCTGAGTCTGCCCCACCCACGTTATGGGAAGCTGCAGAAAGAGTGAATATTACAACCGTTTTAAATTCAAGATGGCGCCCGTACTAAGATCCAAAATGACCACTAAAAGGCATTTTATATACGAAATTAATTAAAGTGACTTTAAAACAGCATTAAAAACGCCACAAATTCAAATTTTCATGTGAGGTGAAGACAGGAATGACCTTTCCTATATTAAAAGTTTAGAAAACTTTATAACAATAGATAAATCAAATATTGAAAATAATCGCTGCAAAATACTTTTCAGAATAATTATTTTAAATTTTTAAACATAGTTTTAATATCCTTTTTAAATTCCCATGGTGGTAGGTGATTTTGGCCTTATTACCAATGATTAAAGAATGTAAAACAAATTAACACCACAATTTAATATGATATGTTTTTGTTGCAACAATCACAACCATTTATAGTGAGCGATTTGAATACTGAGTTGTCTAGCCAAAATAGATATTACAAAACAGGCAATTCTGAGCTCAAACAGAGTAATTCACGTCCAGGTTTTTTTTTTCAGGTAAACCAACGCGGGTTAACCCTTATTCTCCGAAGGGGGAGTTGTTGCAACCCCCCCCCCCCCCTAAGGGTTTTTCCCCGCTTCATAAAAACGCAAAAGCAACCGGCCCCAGGCATTTAAGTAATCTCTCTTACATCCTGTGCGGTCATTTTGATGAAAAAACTAGGGGGGTACCATCTAAGGTGGGGTAGGGGGAGGCAGTCAAAGTTGGGGTGTAGGAAGGGGGGGGGGGATCCCGGAAGTTTTTAAGTCGCCATTTTGAAAAAGCTATGCACGCTATAAGACTCAAACTTATAAAACATGTTAGAATCATCATTTCCCTTCATAATTAGCAAAAAACCGGACGAAAATCCGTTATTTAGAACTTTTATGGCAAAATATTTGATTTTGGTGGCAATTTTTGCCATAATGCACTTTTGCCTGATTTTCCAATCCGAAAGTACTTTATGACGTCATAGTTACGTAACGCCTTGGTCGATTTTCATGATCTTGGTATCATTGGATAGGGGAGGGTCATACTTATTATATCTATTAATAGCAAAACCAAGTTCATAGGGTGTTCCGTTCTAAACTATTGGGGGGGTTGCAACAACACCCCCCCCCCCTTCGGAGAACGTGTTGTCAAAAATAGCTTAGGAGAACAAGGATTAATCACATTATCATTAAAAATAAACCCAACATATACAATTTTATATATGATTTAATAGGAAGTATCAAGCCTCAAGCCTACAATCTGTTAAAATTTGAAAATAATTGAATCATTCGAACATAATGGAGTTATGAGGTTTCGTCGAAAAGGGCGTCAACTTATTTGAAGTAGTCTGTTGACGTCATTTTGACCTTGATCAGGGACATGAAATTACTAATAAAGCTGCATATATAAACTAACGATATGTACGCCAAAAATTGTGAAGTTCTGAAATGTGTAAGTAGGGAAAACTTACAGTAAACATGGCGTTCAGTCGTCTCACTTGCGAAAAAGAACAGTAGGCTTAACATGTTTATTATTCAAATGCTTCCGCCAACACATCTCATTCTGAAAAGTGTTTCCTTTTTAAATCATACTACTAAAAACGTAATTAAGATTGTAAACAACGTATATGTAATTAAATATATATTTAAGGATAATGAAAAAGCAGAGAAAACATGATAGAACAACAGCATGGAACTCTTTATCTTCAGCAATGGTTTTATCTGATCCTAACATGATTTCTAGGTTACTGAGACTAGCAAATACAGCTTGCATGTAAGCTGATATCATGATGCATAATATTTTCACCTTTATGAAAAAACCTCGAATGATTAATATCAGTTGAAGAAAAAAACTATTTTAAATTAAAACTCGTTATTTATAAAACAAAGTAAAATAATCTAGGAAATACATGATAATGTAATTTCCATACTTGACATAATCTAATCAGTTAGTTAAATGTCCTTGAAACGCTCGAATGATTAATAGCAGTGGAAGAAAAGGAAAAAACTAATTAAAACTCGTTCTTTATAAATAAAAGGAAACATAATCTTGGAAACGCATTTTCATATTGAAACGGATACTATTTCTAAAAAGATAATAATTCCACACTTGGCATTATCTGATCAGTAAGTACATGCCCTGAAAATTATACCGATACATAAAACCATGGTTTTCACATGTCATTAACATGGGACTCTTATCAAGAAAATGCTTTGGAAAAGGGGCTGCCCGAGGTCTATCAATTCACAGTTGTTTAAAAAAGGGGGAAAAAAGGTCATAACTAAATCTCCTTTTTGTTCCTAATTCATCAGATAGATACAAAACAATACCAACAAATCTCTAAATAGCATAAATGGAGACTAATAAACTAAATGATGAAGTGAATAATCATGTCTTTAAAAATCATACATTGAGCGCTTACTATAGTGACTGCACATTAGTATTGCTAAACAAATACACTTTTTTCAAAAATGCATCTAATTGCTACACTAAACAGTTGTCGAGTGAAAATCGTCTCATTAACCTCAAATTTCATGGAAAATATGAGAATAATATATCTTAATATGCCACAATGTTCTGTATCTGGAATTTAGTAATATATTTCACATGAAATAAATT
>JXSR01S028475.1:8453-18595 GCA_000969725.1 Ophiothrix spiculata
TTAAATAAAAGTCTTTAAAGTTTTATTATGTTTAATTTCAAATAAAAATACTACTTAAAACCCTATTTAATATAGCTCGGAACTTAAAGATCTGTATGTAAAAAAGCTTTTTTTACATTTAGGCTTGACGTCAAAAGACATTCGCTCACCCAAGAAATATTCGCTCGCGATATTCGCTCCGACTTAATCGGTCAAATTGAGAGGAAATGACACTACACCTACAATGCTTAAATATTCGTTAAATTGATGTTATCATCGATTTTAAAAATACTATCGTAGATGTAACCAATATTCAAAAATCATAAGCAATGTTTTACCTCTATTTTAGAGAATTTTCAGAGTGAATATCGTGAGCATATGTCTCTCGGGTGAGCAATGACTTTGGACGCCAAGCCTTTGCGATCTTTTAGTGCAGTAACTGAATACGTCAAACTGTTCTATTTCAAATAGATCTGTATGTGAAAAAAAAAATCATCGCGAAGTTCATATATCGCACCATATAGATCTGTATGTGATGCGTTGTTTACGCTATACGTAATTTTTGCATAAAGCATAGTATGTGAAACGCCAATTTTAAATAGAACGCATATAGACCAAAAATTATTAATTATTTCTTTTTAATTGGGCTAATTTAAATCCTGTAACTTGGAAAATATTAAGAAATCATCAATATATCAATCCAGACGAATTTTCTCAAAATAGTCAAAAATGTCATATAGAACAGTATGTGATGCGACCGACGATACTATATTGGGCAAATTCGCAAAAGGGCTAACTTGGCCCGTGTTGTAAGAGGCCATCCCGCCCCATAGTCCCAGTTTTTACTTAACCTCGTGGTATACCAACAAAATAAAAAATAAAGAGGATTTAATCTCTTAATATGTTGGACATGTACGGAAATTCAATGAATCATGACTCGTAGTTATTATTTTGCGAGACTCAAATATTTTCTTACTTTGTACTTGATTTTATCAGATATGTATAAACATACACCAACCTTTCCCCTTCCGATTCTATTTGTGTATTCAATGTTATAACCATTAACATTATAAATGTCACTAGGTTTGTCTTTTAGGCGCGTTTCACTGACGCCAATAACTGTAAATTCAGTTATTTGTTAACTTAAGGCAATCCTTGAAGTTGTTTTGAAATACTTCTAATATTTCCATTCATGAGGTTCAATTGTCCATTGTGCGATAATATAAGCAATCATGAGCATTATTATTAGATACAACATCATATCCTTTATCAGACGAATTACAGTCAAATATCAATGGGTTAAAGATCATATTGTCGAATTTTTGGAAATCTAGGTTTTCAAGATCAATTTGAATATGTTCATCTAATCTTAGTAAACCATTTTCTATGTCAGAAGGGGCATCGGTATTTTCTGTGCACTTTTGGCAAATCCTTTCTTTAGCATTTACAGATATAAGCTGCTTTGAATTTAATTTTGTACAATTTTTATGTATATATTCCTCAAATAATTTGCAACAAATATCTTTATGGCATTTTTTTACAATTTTCCTACATTCAATACAATTGTCATGAGTTCTAATCGACATCCTGTGAACAAAACAACATATAAAAATAACAGCAATAAAGATAACATTACAACAAACAAAAATCAATCAAAAATAATAATAAACAGCTTGGACGGCAATGTATGAAACAAATAAAAACAACTCTTGAGAGTGGGTCATGACCCACACACCAAAATATAAAGCAGATTGACATAGAAGGGACAAACATTTGATGTGATCAGCCAGAATTCAGCTAGCTGAAATATCGCTTATTTTATTTTTTGTTTATTCATGGAAAATTCCAGGAAAGGCCGTTTTTGACATGCGTATGAATATTCATGAGTTCGGATGCCCTAGTTTAAAAACCCTGGGAAATCGCCAAAGTACCAAAGAATCTCAAACCAAACTTGTACTTGGAAGCATAAATGTTATGAAAACATTTAGAAATTAAAAAAAAAAAAAAATATGGAAATATAAGTGTCTTTTCGTGTGATATTGCGAGTGTTTATTTTCCTTGAGTGAGGTCAAATTTGGTGTTTGTGCTTTACTTAAAATCTTCGGTTCTGGACTTAATATACTTGTGCTACTGCGTAAAATGAAAGCTTTTACAGTTTGCTACAAATTCACATAAAAATCTTCCCCTAATTATTTGTAAAACAAAGAGCAGGTAAGACTTTTTGGGTCTTGGTCCAACAAGGTCAAATAACATTTCGCATTTCGGCTCTTACCATACCAGAAGTGAGGGCGTAATTTTATATGTTTCTGATATAATGATTATTGTCCAATTTCGATCAGCTTGATCAACTCAATGGGCTGGTCAGGAAGGCATTGGACTTCGAATCAGGAGATTACCGGTTCGAGACTGTGCGTAGCCGGGTTTTTTTTTTATTATTATTTTTTTTTTGTTACAATAAATTATTTCTTTTACTTTATGTATAGATTGAATTTTCTTAAATAAATCACTGTTATAAAATAAATTGTTGCTATATTTATAGACAATTAGCCGAAAGGATACCTGAAGTTTCATATTTGCTATTAATTTGTAGTACAGTAAACCGCCCGGTCTGCGGACAGCGAAAGGTAGTGTCGTATCAAGCATCAGTCGTATTCAACACATCGTGTACCCGTGGTGAGTGACGTCATAATTATGCTCAGTAACCAATTTACCTGTATGAAAGTGTCCACTTGCCGTGTACGATGCTTGTTGTGTTGAACGGGTAATATGATGACCGACATCCTGCCACTTTCGTACGTCTAATTGAACTAAAAAAATTCTTCGGATAATTTGCTTATTTTAAAGGTCTTACAGGAAAGATACATTTTTCAAATTTCAGGAATATAAGGTTTGATGTGTATTGTACCACATTTTACCAGTCAATAAACATGTAGTGTGTTAAAACAAGCTGCAGGTAGTTAGATGTGACCGCGTGTTTTTAAAGGCTTAAAATCGACAATTTTGTTTAAAATGTAATAAAAATGAAGAATTTTTATTCTTAACAGTCAAACATAAATATATCGCATTGAAAAAAACTCTAATTACTTTCATTCACATCTTCATTTTCTATTTGCATTATTCCCCTTGTGATTATAGGGGTTCAAAGTCCGAATTATCCGACAGGTTCAGTCGAGAAAAAAAAATCTATCCTGATATTCACCCGGGCACTGTTGTTTGAACCCAATAGAAATAGGGACATTTTATTTCTAAGTGTCAAAATAGATGGCGCTATTCATAAAAACTCATTTTTGGATGTAGATGAGGTATGCTGGTTCGTACTACTGAAATTAGATATGCAAATGAAGTATACTACGTCAAGAAAATTTATATCTCATTTTTAGCCAACATCTTAACTGATAAAACGACAAACTCGATAATCAAATATAATCAATAATTTGAAATATGTATAGCGCCCTCATTTTTGCACAAATCTGAATTTACAAAAAATACCAATAAATGAGCTCAAAATTACCAAAATGAAATACAATTTTGAGAATAGGTTCAAAACTTTAGTATGTAACACATTTCAGTTATTTATACCGCTTTTTCAACTTACTTTGGAGAAAAAAAAATGAATTTTTGGTTAAAAATTAATAAATGTCCACTTCAAACAACAGTGCGGGATATACCCGGGAAATGAAATTGCTCATTAAAAGCTCATTTGCATATGCCATACTGGCTGACTGTGATCACATCATAGTCATATTTAGTAGTGCTTTGACCCTCCGGGAATCCCCGGGTAGAACAAGTTCGAAACTAGCAATGTTATGCAACATTATTTATGTCACATTAAACATAATTCTTCAATATTAATCAATTATTGCAAGTAACATATAAAAGATGTTATAAAATGATTTCGTAACCCTAATTAAATAATGGCCGAAGTGATCATTTTTACTTTTGAGAAAATCAAGAAAAACAGTCTGGTTTTGTTGGTTTAGTGATTTCATTGATCATTTCTTGGGTAAAAACTTCATGATATGAAGCAGCTATCATGGTTATGTTGACATGTAAAAATAGGTATTACGTAACCATCAAACATCACTTCAGCCAATTTATAATGTTAGATAGGCCAAAATATATGTCAAATAGGCCATTATATTATATGTGTACCGCCGCGGCAAAAGGGTCCAGTTGTCGACTCCTACATGTTGCTCATTGTAGCATATCTGATGTATACAAATACCATACATTAGATATGCTAAAAGGAGCAACATGTACGAGCCGACAACTGGACCCTTTTGCCGCGGCGGTACACATATGTCAAGTTGTTAGATAGGCCATTTTACAAAGACTGCAAGTTAGGCAGTAATAAGGAACGCCAATGGTAACCGAACGCTAATAAAATTTTGGCCTATCTGATTCTTGATGGCAATTTAAACCAGTCAAAACTTAACATGTAGCCTAGACAAACTTGTACGAGGGGAAGGGGGGAGGATACTCAATTTTTGTTTTGGTAGAGGTATCGCGGTGACCCCGGGGCAGTCAAGTATAATGTTTCAGGCATAAAAAAGGTGAATTAGGGTTGTTTTTGATGATTAAATAAGAAATGTATAAGAACATTACAAACTTGGAAATTGTTGTTGCATATAATTCACAATGCATTATCTTGATAAAATAATTCATTTATTTTATAGGTAAATGTAATTATTTTATTAAATTTTAATTTTATCGAAAATCCTCAAAATTACAGGATGAGCATCTTAAGTATGCAAATGTATAGGAAAAGCGTCGAGAAATTTGTAACTTCCGTTCTTAAAATTGCCATAACTTCAGAACCGAATGTCCGTTTGTATTCAAATAAAAAGCATTATAAAGTAGAGATTCTGTAATTTTTCCTTATGTTAATATTTCATTTTTCTGATCTGATCTCAAAGACCTACTTCCGAACCCCTACCCCCCTAAAACTAATTTAATACCTTAACCCTAATTTTAAAGACTTACCCTTACCCTGAACTTAAATTCTTACAAAGAATCAAATCTTAATGATTGTCTAAGCTAAAATCACAATTCATGATCGTACATCATAACCATGATAAGACCCATTAAAGACTCATTCTCCGATAAACCGAGCAACTTTGGTTAGAGAAATGTTGAAATTTCGACTACTAATAACTCATGAAAAACATACAAAATCATAAACTCTTATGGTTTCTGAAGAAGAAAAAGTGCATGGGAGATGTTTTAAAAATACTTTTTAACCATTGTATTCCCTGTACCTAAATTTCGTATCTGTCGTTTCGTATCTGTTTAAATCTTTTTTTTTAATATTCATTATTGAGAAAATTGGTTTTCTTACAAACTTGATCTTTACACTAAATTAGGAGCTCTACACATACTACACTGTGGTGTAGTAAAGACTCCCAAAAAAAGTATCGCCTCGCCTCGAAAAAATGGCTCATGCACCAATACGGTACTCGCAAACGCAATTTAAAGAATTTGCGTACAAGCGCTGAAAGTTCAGCTTTCATTTGATACCTTATTTTTGACAATTGACTGAGAAACATTGAAGTTATGAACTTTTAAAACCCTCGAGGTCAATTTTTAAAAGTTGCTAATTTCATTTTTCGCACTGTACAAACCAGTAACGCAAGAGTAAGGATGATAATGAGGTGAGTTTAGTCACTGGAACACGCGGCCATTGGTATCTAAGCATTATCCATCAACAATGATCAAGATATGAGTTTTTTCATTAATTTTTCATTAATTCATTGTTATGAATAATGAAAAAACAACTTAAAACGAGAGAAACGACATTCAATTGGTAGTCATTACTGGCATTAAAGACATGGCGCAGGTACCAGACCACACAGAGGACGAATAACGGTGCGCGATGTTTTATTAAGGCTAGTAATGCCTACCAGTTGAATCTGAAGTTTTATATCGTTTCTCATCATTAATAAGATGAAAAAAACACACAAAATCTTGATGGATGATGGTTAAAATCCAATGACATATGGCTTGGAAACAAAAAACCGCGAGCTTCAGTGTCCAAACTCACCTCATCTTGATCCTTAGGTCAGTGCAAACAATGAAATTAGCAACTTTTAAAAATTGACCTCGAGGGTTTTAAATGTTCATAACTTCAGTGTTTCTCAGTCAATTATCAGAAATAGGGTGTCAAATGAAAGCTGAAATTCCAGCGATTGTTCACAATGTCTTCTAATTACTTTCGCGAGTACCGTATTGGAGCACGAGCCTTTTTTTCGAGGCGAGGCGATACTTTTTTGGGAGTCTTTATTTCGCTCATAGTGTTCCGCGTTTTGCGAGAAGGCAGCAAAATGTGAGTTTCGTATCTGTCGCGACGTGACAGTCATATAGGTTTTGTTTTATATTAATATCCTTGTAAATCATTACTGTAAATATATAATTCTATATAACATATGTATGTTATTCAACACTGAAGTTTACTTGATAAACCTAATGCGGAATCATCCCTCAACAAATTCATTTTCACACTTTGTTATCGATTTTAGAATCTACTTCGCATCTGTTTGCAATATTGGCGACATGCTTTAAAAAGCTCTTATGCCATATCAAATACTTAATATAATTAAACTTTATATGTCATTATCAATACCTATTACGGGCTGTTAAATAGCGTGCATTGCGTTTGATATGAATATTTTAGGATCGGGGGCACTTAAGACATGAAAAGTATGGCTGGCGACATGGGGAAAAGCAACGATTTTGCATTTTCAGATTTATCGTTATCTACTTTCCTGGCATGCTAAAATGTTAAGCTTCACACATGTTACTAATGTGACTCTAATGTATCAATTAGACCACTCAAATTATTTGTAATAGGCTTAACAACGTTAACAAGTAACACGAACATGAGCGACACTAAAACGGCAAAGTTGCACCATTTATCGGAGAATGAGCCTAAAGTTAAGCTTATTATAACTATACAATTAATGTCAAAAGCTGTCTTCAGTAGATGGGCAAAACATACAGCGGACAAAACGCAATGTGACATAACGAGAAGCTGACAAATCAAGTAGCGGACAAAATTGGGTAAAGAAAAAACGGCAAATGGACGAAGTAAAGAGTGGGCATAATTAGCTTCGGACTTATAAATTATCGGACAAAATGAAAAGCAAACGAAACGTGGGATGGAAGATTCGATTATCTGACAAACCATAGCGGACGAATCAGCAACTGACGAATCGATTGCGGACGAAACGAGGGGTTACGCCAATACGGAGTACGCAAACGTAATTTGAAGACTTTGTTCACTAGCGCTGGGGTTGCAGCTTTCATTTGACCCTCTATTTCCTGACAACACCGAAGTTATGATCGTTTTAAACCGTCGTGGTCGTTTTGTTAAAAGTTGCTAATTTCATTTTTCGCACCGTATAAAAAAAATCTAACAAGAATAAGGATCAATATGAGGAGAGTGAGTTTGGTCATAGAAGCGCGCGGTTTTTCGAAAGCATTCGTCATGGGTTTCCAAGCATCATCCATAAAGATATTATTTTTTTACCTTATTAATGATGAGAAACGATCTAAACTTCAGATTCACCATGTTCACTTGGTAGACTATATTAGCCTCAAAAACAAATGGTACACCGTTATCCGTCCTCTAATGTGGTCTGGCACTTGCGCCATGTCTTAATGCTATCAATGCCTACCAAATTGAATGTCGTTTCTTCGGTTCTTATTATTAATAAAAATGAATTAATGAAAAATGATAGAAAAAAATATCTTGATGGGTGATGCTTAGACACCAATGACTCATGCTTTTGAAAGACCGCGTGCTTAATTGACTAAAATCACACTCATATTAGTCCTCGTTTTTGCGTGACTGGTTTGTAAAGTGCAAAAAATGTGTGTAATACTTGTTAAACATATGCGAGCTTTATACATGTTGCATATTGATATAAAACCTTGTGTGTTTGGTGTTTCTGGTTATGTAAACACTTTGATTTGGGACATATCAAATGCACGGTGCGTTGATCTCTGAAACATAGTCGCACTACCACTCACACACGCGCGTTAAAAAGTGTTATATGTCTAATGCTGAGAACAATATGCTGAGCAATTTATCTTATTTGATAATTAATATGAGATATTGTCATGGGAATAAAAACAAAAAGGGGGAGAACAACAGGGAGATAAAGATAACGAACATTGGCATGTAGACAAACTATCTACATAAATTAACAGGAAGACTATTTCCTTGAACTTAGTCAATGGAATTTACTAGGTAAAATGATTAAATGTCAACAAAAATGTTGTATTTTGATTGGATGGTTAGGATCACGACGAACATTACAATTGGGCAGGTGTCTTTGTGATTCACAACCACTTGACGATATTGAATACGGAAGAAAAAATATGAATGTGTATTTATTAAACTTCCTATATACATGAAAACAGACCAGTCAGACAGACACTAGCTAAGTGTTGTGATGTATGTGTGTATAAAATAGACAATTTTTACATGGTTAAAACTTAACACCGCTGGTACACAAACATGACACAATTTAACTGCAAAATGTCTTTTACGAGGACTCTATTCTTCACATGGACGGTGCTCGTTATAGTTGTGTGTGTACAAGGTAAGATGAAGATGTATACATTATTTGAATTAATTTCTAAATTAATAAAATACATGAACAATGCCATAGTACTTCAGTTACGATTGTTCATAATCACTAACTAAACTGATAGGTTCATTGAAATGACATGGACCACGCCTATTAATATTTTTGTTTTTGATGAAATCAATCATGTGACCCTTTTTTGCCCTTGAAAAAATACCATGCGAAGAAAGTCATCATGCTTCTAACTTTATCTTTGAAAAAGGATAAACTTAATAATTTGATCTTATGTAACTCTTGACCCCTCAACAAAAGATTTTACTAAGAGGTTACCGTAGACACCTTTGATCACCGGTTTGTGAATTTAAATTATCTTTCGAAATCGGAATTGAATATTTGACCTTTTTCGGCTTTGATCCATTAAAAACCCAAGACAAAGGAATAATTTAGGGCACTTTTTGCACTTTGATTACTGGTTCAAGATCTATATACAATTCGGTAATTTATTTTTTGAAATCGAAAACAATCTGCTATTCAATGCGACATAAATGGGAAGTGATCCTGGCCAGTGCTCTATGGAAAAAAACAACTTTTTCTTCAAATGTCATGATCAAAAGCATCTCGCAAAAAACTTTTGTTTTGCTAACAATAAATTCTAAATTGTCATTTGTAATTCCATAAGACGTATTGTAACCATATACTGGTGAAGTTTGAATGACATAGGATGATTCGAACAACATATACTGAGGAGCTTGTGGCCTAAAGTGTTTACCGTGAGAAACTATTTTAATTAGGGTGCATGGTTCGTTTTCAAGTCCGCTCACATCGTATCATATCATAATTATTCAGTATCGGTATCGGCCGATTATTTCACCAAAAAATCGGTAATCGCTATCGGTTAAGAAATGTTTTTAAAAAAAATACTGGGGGATTTATAGTGCGCTATGCCTCCCAGATTTGTAATTCCACTCGGCCTCTGCACACTTTACAGGTGTTCGCTGACCACTGTGGCCCAAGTAAGCTCCAGTAGTCCACACCAAGCATCATTTCAGGTTATGCGACAACCTCTAGGGGCGCTTAACCTTGATCAGCCCACATATGCACCATCGCTGCCCGGATCAGCTCCCCGAGTTTCGTACGGGTTTCCACGAGACAATTAGCAGTTAGTTCCTTGTCCAAGGGAATTTCAAGCACACTCAACTTTTGGCCGGCGAGGTTCGAACTCGGGACCTTCTGCACCGCAAGCGAGCGCCTTACCGATTGAGCTAACTTGACTGCATCGATGCATCACTATTTTTAACATTTTTATCTTTAAGGCGGATTGGTTCTATCAGAGCGTATTTATCTGAAAAAGCTAAGACACGTCTAGTTAATTCAATCATCATCTCTCGTCTTGACTTTTGCAATTCCATATTGACTGGTATCACTGCTGATCAGCTAAACCGTCTGCAACGGGTTCAAAACTGTGCCGCTCGGCTTGTTCTTAAGAAAAAGAAACATGATCATGTTACCCCACTCCTCATTGAACTTTACTGGCTACCCGTGGAGTTCCGTATTCAATTCAAACTCGCCGTGTTT
>JXSR01S028479.1:2874-21485 GCA_000969725.1 Ophiothrix spiculata
CAGGGGTAATTTATTATCAATACCTTTGATAACGGGTATTTCATCACTATCTGTGATCAGAGGTAGTTCATCAATACCTTTGATCAGGGGTAGTTAATCAATACATTTGATCAGGGATAGTCCATCTATAAGAAAGTGTGACACATTATATATCATTCGAAAGCTGAGATTATAGAGTCCAATATGTCATAAACTCAATTTTGACAGAGCAACATTCATATAATAGGTGACCATATTTTCTCTTTTGATTTATCAAGTTGACCTTTGCAATTGACTGTCAAAAAATGAAAAAAAAAATGGTATAGAAAAACACAGATAAACAGTTGTTTTACTGGTTCAGGAGTCCCAGTTAGCATTTTGGGCCTAAAAGGTATACACGTACTCTGGCAACTGAATGGCAATTTGACTGAGAATGCGGCTATCGAGCCAGTCAAGCCGGAGTCAAGCGCTGTTCATTGCGCCCAATTTGCCAGCAAAATGTATGATGTGTATTGCGTTGTAGTCAAGTAATAGTAGCGCGAGGCTGAATGCAGACCTGGCTCACTATGCACTCGCGCAGCGTCGGTCCAGACATGGCGCCCATGTGGCGCAATCCCCTAACTTAGCCAAATTTTTAGGGTGCAAATAGACCAGTTTCCCATCTGTACTTTCTTTAACCTTTGGGCATACATCACGAATGTGTGCGTTGTGTTTTGCATATAAGGCAAACTAATTGAGCCACTTTACCACAACTGGTTCTGCAATATCGCCATCTGTTGATTAAAATTATCACTGTGAGAGTCTCAAACTCAGTCTAACATCTTTGTTAATACTGTGTACATATCAAGGAATTTTATAGGGGAACCGGTTTTCTCCGCCATCTTGTGTTGCTCATGGAGCAGAGTTATTGTACCTCCGGATATATTCAGAGTTTGGCCCAATATCCAGGCAGATCGCGTTTACAAATCTTCACTTGACGCGTATACAGCGTTTGCATTTTGTTTCACGCACAAATTGTGTCTGCGTTTCAAGTAGCGTGTATTGCGACTTACTCTGATCAAAGTACGCCAATTTTCCCGTTAATCTGTTAAGAAGACTCTTGAAGTGTGGCACGCGGAGACGTAAAATGCCGGAGGTACAATAACTCGCCCTTCATGAGCGACAATCCAAGATGGCTGCCGTCCCATAGGATTTACATGGCGGTGAAATCAAAATGGCGGCAGGTACCTGTTCCCGTATAAAAATTCCTTGGTACATATATAAGTTTGACAGCATACTATAAGACACAAACTTAAAACTAAAGACATGGAAAAACTTTATTTTCAACGTTTTATTCATACCATAAAGCTTTGAATAACCTTTGTACAATATAATAAACAAAAAAAAAATCAAGATAATATATAATCCACTGCAACTTGAGGGATAAGGAACATGATTCAATCAGACTTTTACAAAATCTGGATACAAAACAATTAATGTAATTCAATCTCAAAATTTTGAATAGCTAAGAAATTATTTTGAAATGAACAAATTATCTGGAAATTGAATATCCAGTCTCAGGTATAATAGATATGAACTATAATAAATACAATACCAAAAGGACAAAATACAGTAATATAGAGTGATGATAAATCAGCAATATTTACTCAATGCAAAAGCATAAACCTTTTTAAAAATTTGGCTCTGTAATGGCAGATTCCAATCTAGTGAAACTTTACATGTACATTTCAATTGCATAGGTAGAAGATGATATAAGATAAGGCAAAAAACAAAAAAGGTAATATATTCAATCATTACAGACCTTTAATTCCCGTTATCACCAAATTCAATTACGGGACCTCTATCCAATATTCAGCATTATCATGCTTTGAGCTGATACATGATAATATCGGACGGTACGCCCAATATTTATTAGTCTCGCTATGAGTTTTAAAATATTGGGCTCGACTTTTTGCAACTTAAAGCTTGACCGATAAATAACAAATTTTTGCCTCTTAAAAAGTAAGTGATATCAACATTTTAAATATGCAGTTCTTTGTTTTTCCAAGAAATTTGGAGGTGAAAAACATGGGATTTTTATGAGTTGCGAGTAAGAAGGCAAAAAACTGACAAAAGTGCTATGTTTACGATCACGCTTTTATGGTACAATACATGTTTGTAAAATATTACGGCAAATTTCTAAAGATATGACCAAAACCTAAATGTTTTTTTTAAATATTTGCCCACATTTTTGGCTTGTAAGTCTAATATTAGGGGTGCCTTTTGAAACAATGTGTTAGAATTTCAAATACTGTTTTACAGTGAGTTCTTAAGTTAATTTTTACATCAAATCGGATGGATATAAATATTTAAAATATCTAGCTTACAGTTTTAAAGAAAACACAAATGTTAATATAGTCTTGATAAACCTTTGTTTATTTTTGAATGACAAAATTGTTTTTGGTTTGTTATCAAACAATATTGACCAATTATTGTAATAAGCAAGATTACCATTTCCTGCTGTCTGTGTCAAAGGTCAATTTAACCAGAATACTGCCAATTAAGGTGTCTAGGCCACGTGTACTGGTACACACTTGTTTTGATTTTAGCAACACGCATGCGCAGTATACGCAGAATAGTGTTTTGAAGCCAAAAAATGTACAATTTTTATTTTTTTGTGAAAATTTGGTCTGTGTGACCCCCAATTGTTATTGTTTTAATTGAAAGAACATACTTGTGTGCAAATTTTTGTGAAAAAATTGACACACAATTTCAGTGGTAAGTTTTAGAATTAACACTAAATAATGTCACTTTGTGCCACATTTCCCATAGACCCCTGTACTAATTTTTTTCCCAAAAGCTCCAAAAATACAATTTTTAAACTGACTGGCATCCGAAAACAAGCCCGATGATCCACAATTTTTATTTTAAAAAATCGGTTCTACATCGATAAAATATATTATTCATGCCAATTTTTACTAGAAAATTCTAGCCCCACACACTCATCAAGTGTATGATGATTTTAAAATATACAGAATTTGATATATAAGGTAAACATTAATTCCTCAAATACTTGATGAATAATTGGACTTGTATTCATCAAGGAAAATGTTGCAAAAGGGGCAATTCTTTTTGATACGTTACACCCATCATATAGCATTACATACTTTTTTACTTGAACTTGAGCATGTTTATTGTTATAGTTGCCATTCAAACAAGATAAGCAAACCTTGACAACAATTGGCAAAACATTTGAATTCTTCTATTTAGAATTAACCCAGTGGCTCAAACACGTTGGCAAGTACTGCAAAAATAGCTGTTTCTTCTGATTTTTCTCAAGTGTGTCATGAATCCATTTATTATCGGCTGTATTTCCCAATGAATGTTTGGTATAAAGAATAGGATCATTTTTAATTCTTATGATTGGTAAACCATTAAAGAAACCGATTCTATGTGAAAGTTCAAGAAAATCACATACATCGTTTCTGTGTCGCTTGTGACCACCTCAAACAGTGGCCCAAAATGTACAGTATTCAATATGCTATGGTTCAATTTACTTTATCAACAATGTGTTGAAGAGATGGGAAGCATACTTTTTTCAAATATGTTCACACTATTTCAGAAAAGAAAAATTTCATCCCATAAAACCCTAACATAATAATAAAATGAAAATCATCCCAAATATTTTCAATATTTCTTTTACTATAATACATACAGTACAAACATTTTCATAAAATGTTTCTAATATCTACAAAAGTCTCAATATAATGATATTTGAGATGAAATAGACATGTTGCATAATAGTCATGCCTTGAAAAAATAAGCATGCAGGAAAACACAACAAGTTCTTGGACAATATAATCAAAAACACAGTGTGCAGGGTTATACAGAATGTAAGGATTTCACATTTACCAGCAACAAGGCCCTGTACTATGAGTTTATGTTTATACCGTCCTAGGAATTGGCTTAATTTCAACAGTTGCTTTTCTTACTTTGGCATACACAACCTTTTGCGTCATGTGCAAAGGGAAGTATAGCAGAACTTTTTCTGACCTAAAATCTGTGGGGTTACATATTCTAGTTAATCAGATTGCTGTAAAGACTGTAAACCCTTTCCATTTGTTAACTGGCCTTCTAGATTAGGGAGGGGAAGACATGTCTCCTTCTAACCAGAATATACACAATAGAAGTGTGCTTTTTGTGTTGCATGTGCTGAGAATAACATCCACAAAAGTAGTCGTACTCGGATGATTCTCTCACATAGTTTCTACTTCAATTTCTCGTAAGAAAGGTTTCTGTTGGAACCTTTATGCTTGATAACTGACAGAGTTCATAAAATGGTTACAGCTCAAAAAATTAACTTCTGCACAATGCAAAATATGAAGATTTCCTTTCTCTCTACTCTGTGGCCATCGCATTGTGGATTGAGAGGATGGAATAGATCATATTTATAGTATTTAACATAATATTTGTAAATAATCATAATGAAACGTCCTGTCCTTTCTTTTGACTCTGTGGCCATCGCATTGTGGAATGAGAGGACAGTATGCTAAATTTATGATTCTTTGTAAATTAATCGTGTATAGTTATCTAGATATTCGGAGTCTGGGACCCGACAGGCTTAATGCTTATTTCCCAGTCCTCCTCCACAATGTTTGATACAGTTAATTGTTCTATTTTTGATGTTGTTACTGTAATTTTACATATATGTGGAAGAAATAAATTCTTATCTTGGACAATGTAAACACAAATCCAGTGTGAGGGTTGCATTAACAAAGAATTGGGCCCTGCATTCAGGATTTGTGTTTATACTATCCAATAATTTATTGTTTGGCCTATAGGAAAAGCAACTATTGCACCAATTTATACACACAATGAAAATTGCACCGTCAACATTACGAAAGATATCAAAGGTGGTGTCAAGGTGATATATAGGTAGTCTGAATCCTTCAACTCCTAACAACTTATCACAATGATACCAAGTATGAGTAAAATACAAGGCCCTACAGGATTAAGTCTATTATATATAAAGGCCGTCCTGCTACTCAAACATTATAGGCAAACACTTAACTCCAACTTGCTGACCAAGCAAAATACAAACAAATTTCGCATCTCGATTCTTTTACTTTTTGAAAGATTTTTCACATCAGATTTCAAAAATGACATTTTTTCACTTAACATCTTTCAAACATCTCCTCTGACAAAACAGAACAAAAAGAAAGAACCTGTTCAAAATATTTGCACTAAGTGATGCCTACCTTTTAAAACTCAAAACAAACATATTGAATAAATAAATCAATTTAAATGAATCAGAGGCCTGGTTGTAAGGGGTGTCCTATAAGATATATGGAATCACATATCTGGAATTGCAGAGGTTATAAACCAACCAGACCATCTCCATATGATGACCCATAGGGTTTAATCTTTAAACTTTAAATACTTATAAAATATGTAACTTTCTTAAACTAAGTCCCCTAAACTCTCCTAACGTTTGAAATTTATTGAGCAATCAAACACTAATTTTACTGAAAACAAAAGATACAATTAAATATATTGTCTAACATTCACTGTGTAATAATTTAAGATTTGGTACCAAACCAAATGTGCCAATGGGAAAAATAGATAGTATGGTAACATCACATACACTTTTTGTTACATGGCTGTGACATCACTGCCCTGATTCTGCTTTTACATCAGCAGATGCGAGGGCAAAAGGCTGTATCTGCAATAGCTTCCCTTTTTCATAAATTTGCATTGCACACTGTTTGATGCCCATACCAGTCTAATAAGGCCAGTGGTTCTTAAAATGGTTCTTCATGTCACCTCAAGAACCATTTCAAGATCCGCTGACAAATGACAGACTGAGGGTTTGTTGCATACAAGGTGTTAAATTAATATCACACAAGGTAGCCATTGCAGATACAACTTTCTTGCACTCACATGATGATTTGGCCATGGTAATATTTTTTTTAAAGAATTTAACCTATAAATGCAGATTACCACAGACTTCAGACATTTTGAAGCCTGTGCAAATTTAGTTATTTCTTTTTCCAGGAGAGAAGGGGAGAAGCTAGGAGAGCTACTCTCCTGACAGGGCAGGCTGGAGAGATTCAGTAGAGGCATGATGTGATACCAGGTGCATAGTAGACAAGAAACAGGCAAATATATTACATTAAGAGTTATTGTCAGACTAAGAATCTTTGTAAAAGGAAGAAATAATGACTGTGTCATCATAGACCAGTAATAGCAATTGGGCCAGTCTTTCCAATGGTGATCTCAAACTTTACATACTTTTCAATGATTTTCATCCTTGAACTTGAACATGCTTTCTGTTTCTGTTATGCTTTTCAAACGCAACACATCTTATTTTTAAAATCAGGCAACAGATTGTTATTTTTAAATTAAGTTTTAACACAGTAACTCAAACAAGTCTGATAGCACTGCAAAAATTGCAATTTTCTCTGATTTTGCCAAAAAAGAATCAAATAATCATCTGCTACTGGTTATTTTGCTTAAACGTTATTTAGAATTTAAATTATTAAGCCATATGTAATGTTTGAGATGTATGTGACGATCGCAAAGGATAGGGCCTAAAAAAAAAATGTTTGATTGGCGTAACCCGACCGACCCTATTTTTACCGCCGACCCTAAATATTCTTATTTTTTTAAGCATGGTAAAAAACCTCTAAATCCCAAATTTGATGGGAATCGATTCATGGGGACCCGAGGTAGGGCTTGCAGGACATTCAAAATAACAAATAAAAGATGTGTTACAGAAAAAGTGAAGATGTTGTTGTATATGTGTCGTATATATTGGGTCTTGTATGTGAAACATAGACTTTAAAAATTAAAAAAAAATCCGACCTACCTACCCTATTTTTTTTTCTATGTTACGCCAATCAAACAATTATTTTTTAGGCCTACATGTAGTTCAGTTGTATCTTACTTGAGACAGGAGGATATAACATCTAGCTACACCCGGTCAACCTAGAAGTACAAAGTATCAGACTCTGTTACGAGATCCATAGCATATCCCTTGTATTCTACAACATTGTGAACTTGTGTTTATGTATCGTGTAAGAGACTAGTAATGATTGATTAGGATTGATTAAGACCAAATCACTGCATATTAAGGGGAAATTCATGATCCACTTTTCACCCTCAAGGTCACCTCAATCAAAATTGAGTTTCTTAGCTTATAAGAATCCTCAACTGGTTTACGATCCCAAAACCATTCTTTCATATGTGCTTGCATTTTTTAGAAAAGTGAGAACATTTGTCATTTTCTTATTATTGTCGGGGCCCCCGACAGTAATTACAACACAGTAGCCTATGGGGATTTTCAAAATGTTGAACATCTTGTAACTTGGAAACAAATGATCAAGTGCAATTTTCAGTATATATTTATGTTCAAGTTGTACTCTTCTTTTCATTCAGCTAGAAAAGAAGCAAAGTTTTTGTCACATCAAAATCGTGAATTGCACCTTTAATATACTTTGTGCATGAATCTATCATAATTTTGTTATTTTTGGCGATCTTTGATGCTACTACATGGCTACAAACCTTGAACACAAGTTCATTTGAAAAATCATCAAGATTTGGTGCTTTGTTATAATTAAAAAAAATATGGACTATTTTATTTGACTGTCCATGGTTTATGTGCAATAATAGGCTGATTACTTTGTACTTCAAGGTTAACAGTATATAATCATATTCAGTTGCAAAAGTAAGAGGATTGTCTTATAAGAATATCTAGTGAGCTTTACTCTCATATTTCTCATTAAAGTGGTTTGAGCAAGATATTATAATTAAGTATTAATTGATTTTATAGTTATTTGATATTAAAAAGTTTTCATATGTGCTAATAACATTTCCAGGGTAACAAACAGTACTGGTAACATATCTGAACTTAAAGACAGGGTTAGAACTTACTTTCAGGAAATTATATATAATCTTGCATTACATATACTGTGTTGTGCACATTCTAAACCTTAAAGGTGCAGGATCATATTTTGACATGTTTTACTTTAAACCAATTGACTTTGATCCCTGAAATGCATTTTGTGAGATTTTATCCCAGGTTGCTTTGCTATATCTCAAAAACTATTAAGAATTTGGAAGTGAAATTTTGGATTTATAATAAGAAAAATATGGGCTTTCATTTGACATAAAAAATGTACTTAATCTGTTTGAACCAAATGGATGCGAATGTAAGTGAATCCTACACCTTTAATGGGAGCAATGAGTGTAATGGCTGCTGCTGCTGAGCTCCATCATTTACATCATTTATGACATCAGTATTTTACAGGTGTTCATATTTCCTAAAAATATTCATATTTCCTAACATATTTTTTTGCTTTGTGTTATAGTGCTGCTAATAGTAAAAGATTGGTTCACCACTCAGATGATGAAACCTTGCATTAGTTTTAAAATATAGCAAATTTTACCATTTCGTGTGCAAATAAAAACATGCACTTGTTACGCTTAAGTTTCATGAAAATGACATGAGAAAGTACGCTTACAGCTCACTACTTAGTTTTGCTAAGTCACTGATCATTCAAGAATTTAAACTAATTCTCAAAGCATAAACGGTTTGGTCAACTCAAAGCTTTTACCATGAAACTCTATGGCTTGTCCACTTTGACCATTAGAAGGAAAAAGTTGGTGACCTAGGTCTCCAGCATCAAATCTCACTCAAACCACCTTAAAATGACACCAAAGTGATCCCAATTAATAACAGCTAAATTACTTAACAGAAATGGGTGATGTGAGTTGCTTGGTATTAACGTCAAACTTCCCATCGGCTAACGAGAGGTTCGATAACGAGCTTGATGCCGTGGTGTTGCTGGTTGGGTCTGATATTAATGTAGACACGGATATTGATGATGATAATGAACTAGATGACGACTTGGCATCGTGCTTTGGTGTTTCATATATTGCCAGGGATTGCTTTTTCTCTGTAAGAGCTCTAGATTGGTGTACGTGAACTGTAAAGTTGACACCCTAAGTGAAAAAATAAAATACAAAGAATACAAGGAATAACAGTTAATGATGGTGTTGTGTTATGAGGTAGGACGAATCTGCGTTACACACTGATGTAGAATGGATTTGCATGTCCTTTCTTTTTAACGCATAACAATTCTTTTCCTGTGTTAAAGTGCCAGTAAATTATATATCATTGTAAAGCTATGATTGTAAGGATCATCGACAAACCACAAAAAAGTGGATATACAGGGTGGAACAAATGTCATATAGGGTGTAAGTATAGAATTTCATGCAAAAATGGTACCATAATTGATTTCATCATATCTTTATAACTGTTTGTAATTCAATAATCTGACCCTTCGATATATGAAGGGGGTGCTATATACTTTTAAATAAACCAAACTTGTAATGAAGGAATTTGCTTCTGTACTGAGCTATAGTGTGATCACATATTTCTTAAAAGTCAATTGGAATCCATTACTACAAATACCAATTTATATGACTTCATCCACAATTTCTTTTCATAATCATCCGCAATTTCTTTTCATAATCACTGATTTCTCATTTGTTCATAAATAATAACCCTTCAGTAGGTACAACGACAGGTAATAGCCAATGCTTATAATGCACCTTATAGTCGCTTCAATGCATTGTAATGCATACATACTTGCTACAACCATTGCATCCTTACACCCCACACAGCGCCATCTGAATGCAATTATTTCAAACAGTAAAGAATAATTGAATATGAAACAACGGGGACTTATAGCCGGATAAATTGTCAAGGTTATGGTTCATAAACCAAATCAAATGACCACTCCTATCTGAAATTATGGTAAAAATACTCCTGATTTTTACCTAAAACTGTAACGCCTCCACCCTTTTACATACCTCACCTAGTGACACAAGGCCTGATGAGTTTTTGCTCCAGGTGGACCACTTACATACTTTCACATGTTGTCATCACTGAGCAAGCCTTTCTAGATCAGACTGCAAACACGGATATCTTGAATGCTAATTTGGAACCCTTATCACAGACATACATTCAAAAAGTCAACCCTTTTCACTGATCTAATAATAAATTAATGTACAAAAAAGTCTCCAAATATAGTAGCTAATAAACCCATTAACTTAAATTTCCATGTCTTTGAAAATTCATACCCTAGGCTAAATGTTGACTAGAGACTGTACAATTGCTGAAAAATATACACTTTTTTCCAAAAATGCATGAAATTGCAATCCTTTTCACGGTCCTCGCGGACCGCGACTATGCATAACAAAGGTACCCTTTCCCGTTGATTTCTGCTTGGGGATGATAACACATATATCCCCTGGGTTTTGTTATTGTAGCTCTCTAATATTAATAAATTTTTAAACACAACCAGATATGTTTATCCTTTACCCCTGTGAATCTTGGACCTCCACTTTATTAAGCAGGTATGCCATCAGAGCTATCAAGGCCCTTTTGTTTCTTAATTACTGCTTCATGCTTATGAAGAGAAATGTAAATTTGTTAAGAATTTATAATAGGACTTTGTTATTTGTTGCACAGCTTGTTTAATGGTGCCATTTTTTTTAAATCCAGGTGCCAGAAACCCTAGGTTTCCCCTGACAAGGTGTTTGTAGGGTGTGTGTGGATGTTTTTAATTTGTTATATAAGACTAGTGCCATTTCAGATTCTGCCAAATGTGTAAACTTAACCTACACACAGATGGTCTCCTTTACATTTGTTTGACTCTTGATATATTGGTATTCATATTCCTGGGATGTATTTCACTAAGCTTGATTTCACAAAGCTAAATCAGCCAATATATGATTCAACAAAGTTTTATTGAAATACTCTCCAAATACTGAATAATTTACCTACATTTTAAAAGTTAAAAAAGCTTCGTAACTTGCAACTGATATTTGACTTTAATTAAACATACAGAGCAGCATTGTTAAAATACACTCCTAGTTTGAACATGTTTGTTTGCATCCCACCTTACCTGGTTGGTGGCAGCCCTTACAAATCCTACATTAGCGGTGGTGGTTACTGCTTGTAAATAGTCACCTGTTCCAAATATTGCCTGCAAGATTTTAAACAAGAAACAATTACAATTTTTATTTCAGATTCAAAGCCTATGATAAAAATGAATCAATTTGGCATATGTTAGTGCACACAAACCCAAAGATGAGGTCTCTTTAGAGTTTATTAAGGTAATCAAACACGCCACAGAGTTGTTCATCGCGAATCAACAACGATGCATCCATGCGTCTGCGTATTTTTATCGCGCGAGGGTGGCTTTAGCCACCCGAGCGTGATAAAAATACGCCCGCGCGAGGGTGGCTTTAGCCACCCGAGCGTGATAAAAATACGCCGACGCATCGGATGCAGTTAAATGTTTCCTCTATCATTTACGGGACCGATTGAATAAATGTGGACGTAATACTGATTGTTTTAAAACTCAAAAATCAGAGTGGCTTGAACAAAATTCAACATTTAGTGTAGAAACTGAAGCGTTTTTTACTCAGCACCCCAATACAACAGTTGAACCTCCCGCTTCAGACATGCCAGAGGTTCCTTGCACATCTCAAGGAAGTGAACGAACATCTACACAAGAAGGGACTGGCTTGGTACAGCATAGGGGATGGCCTACTAAAGAACGGCAGAACCTTGCGGAAAGGTAACGAAAGAGAAAACGCACAGGACATGTTAACCCTAAGCCAACCCAATGAACTTCTCTACACAGCCTTCAAAAAGGGGCGTTCAAAAAGAACAATGACTTAAAATATGTCTTAAAATTTGTCATGATATCACCATCACAACCTTCCAGAATCAGAAAACTTATCACCAAGACTGACAACAAACCAGAATGGTTCAAGTAAGAAGAAGCTTTGTCCCTCTTTATTGAGTCAGACATGCCTAAAAAAGCATATCAAACAGTATGATCTGCAGCAAAATGCAAACGAGCCGATATCTACCCAACATATAATGACTTAAGGGAGGCAAAAAGGAAATGTTATACAGGAAACATTTGTGTGACAGAGGAATCTTCTAGGGTACCTCTTCAAGATTTACTTGATCACACAGCACTTTGAATTATTCAACAAGAAAAAGATGCAGTAACAAAACTTATAAAAAACCTTCCACCAAAAGGAGAACTATCCTGTAAACTTGTGTGTAAATGGGGGTTTGATGGATCTTCCGGACAGAGTGAATATAAACAACTGTTTAGTTCAACAGAGAAATCAGATGAAAGTCTACAACTGTTTAGTTCAACAGAGAAATCAGATGAAATTCTATTCTGAACTACACTTGTTCCCTTGCAATTGAAATTTAAAGATCATATTGTGTGGCAAAATCCAGTGCCATCTTCAACTCGGTTTTGATGGCCAATACACCTGTAGTTTCAAAGGCAAACGACAGAATTGAGTCAAACAGGCTGTTTCTATTAAAGATCATTTTCCGGAAGCAACCGGCTAATGGAGTAGAAGCATTCGATAGAAACAGGCATTCTCCGCCATTATCCGTCTTTTTAGCGGCTAAAGTTTAGCCGCTATTTATCCTGCTTTTTGTAGGATAATAGCGGTGAGAAATGCCGCAAGACGGCAATTGAACCTCGACTCTGTTCACTTTGCGCAAACTGTAATCTAATAGAAACTCGACGCTCACCGCTATTATGTGGTTAAATTTTATCCGGATAAATACAGGATAATTAATAGAAACACGCTGAAAGAGAGCCCAATTTTATCCTTGATGAAATTGAAAATCTTAATCCTATGAATATCATGTTAGATATAGATTATGAACTGGACGCAGTAAGCCCTAGAAAAGACAATGTGAAGGTGACTTATGATCTATCACTAACCACGGTAGATAAGAAGGTTATAAATTCACTGACAGAAACTGCATCAATAATGAGATGTTATATTTGCAAAGCGACACCAAAAATGTTTAATGACATAGAGAGCCTACCAAGACATTTCCTATCGAAACCCAGTAAAAAATGGTGTGCGTCATCACAAGAAGATGAAGCTCTATAGTTGCTGCAAGAAAGCAAGAAATGCATGACAGGTTTAAGGCTGAACTTGGGTTAAAGGTAGATGACCCAAAGCAGGGTGCTGCTAATACAAATGATGGCTACACTGAGCATAGAGCAATACAGGATGAAAAGACCTTTGCTGATATATGTGGCCTGGATGAATCTCTTGTCCACAGATTTCAAATATACTCATTGCCATATCTTGCAAACTTCCATTGGATGGCGAGGAATTTGGTGTATTTTGTCAGGAAACTGCAGAACTGCTAATTGAGTTCTACCCCTGGTTCAAAATGCCTGTAAAGCTGAATTCATACTTACAACGCAATGCGTTGTGCTTCCAATTATTTTCACCGCAGACGGCACCGCAAATGAATTCACACTCAAAACGCAAACGGACTGCAGCAGCAGACAACATGAAAACGCAATGGAAAGTTCAGCTTTGCTCAACTCAGTTTGCGTTGACGCAAGTAGTGTTGCGTTTTGATATTGATGTATCGATCGGAACTGCTCAAAACTGCTATCTACACATGCTCAGTGCGTTGTGTTTAGTCTGAATTCAGCTTGAGTGTCCACATTCTGTTAATACATGGAGCAGCAATTTTGTTCTTCCTCAATGCTTCCAGTAGGAATGATGAGTAAGGAGGCGCAAAACAAAGACAATAAATCATTCCGTGTTAAGCATGCAAGGAAACCATCACAAATTGAAAACCTAAGTGATGTATTCCTTCGCCTAATGGTAACGGGAGATATTGTTATCAGTAGTATGTCATTGAAGGAACCGCACCAAGAGCCTCTACCTGCTGAAGTTAAGCACATGCTTAAGGACCCATGTCCTCATCTGAATGACGTTGACACATCAGATAACGAAAAGTCTTGAACAAACACATCAGAATATGTAGGTTCTGTAATATATATGTAAATTCTGCATAGCTCAAGCTATACACCCCTGCTCATAAAGTTCCCTCTTCCATATTATTCTGAAAACTGTTACATAACCAATGATAATTATTTATTTGATAAACTATTTATATCTATCTATATTTTTCTGTAACTGATAAGGGCAAAAGGGATACTTTGAACATTATGTTAAACATAGGTACTTAAAAGTGATTTTCTAAGAGAACATGAATAATAATATATGTATTGTGCTGATATCTAATGGATATGAAGATTTTAGTAGTTTATAGCTATGAAGATTTTAGTAGTTTATAGCTTTAATACGTCTGAAATTTGATCATGTAACACTATATGTTGTCTGAAACGAGCAAACAAGGAGGTAAAGAAACCGTCACATGTAGAAAGAAAATGATGTTACATGAATTATGTATTTATATTTCAATATAAAATGGTCTTGTCCGATAACAAACAGTATTTTAATAACGTAGTGTAGTTTTAAAAATGTGTTCCACAGGTGTGCAAACCCATTATATATTCAAACACAAATGTAGTATTATTATGTCTTCTTTAAATCGTGAGTTTCAACCTTTTCCAATCAGAAAACAGTATTTTGATGACATCATGCAGTTTTTAAAAATGTGTTCATTAAAATCCTTGGGTGTCAAAACCTCTTATATGACTAAATACAAACATTATATGCATTGTATCTTTTCTTTCAATTAAAATTGGTCTTGTCCAATCAAAAAACAGTATTGTGATGACGTCATATGTGACCGTCCAGCCCAAAACAGCAGTAAATGCTAGCTCTTGTCATTTTCACTTTTTTAATTATTTGCAAAAGACCATGCTTTAAGGATTAAAATGACACCTCAATGAACTTCACATGATTTCCAGAAGTCAAGTTATGGTCCGTCAAAGGTTGTCAGGGAGTAAAACGTATAACTGAGATAAACGCATTCCAAAGATTAGTAAGCCCTATTTTTTCTGTTGATGGTCTTAAGAATAAGGCAATTTATTTCCCCATTTCCCATTATTTTCTTGAAATGAAACTTTGCTGGTATTTTGTAGTAAGCACTAGGATTGTGAATCTGTCAAAAAATCAATTTCGGCAAATAATGACCTTGACATGTATTTCCACCTGTAGCGCAAAATGAAGTTTCTGGCATTTACTGCTCATACGGGCTGGAAGGTCACATATGGTTTTGAAAATGAGTTCATTGAAATCTGTGGGTGCCAAAACACCAGCTACATTAACCATTTTGACTGTTTTGAAGGCGTACATATTTTTGGCACACTTTGAGTTCAATCTGACCCACTGTGTGGCGATTTTAGGCAGTCTAGGCAATAACACTTACTCTTTCTCTCTCATTTAGCCTAGCTATTATTCATCTCCAAGATATTCTGAAAATCTCACTTACCTTTTGCCAAGGTTTTAACTTTTTTACAGTTTTGGCTCTCTCTGATAAACAAAATTCTACTAGTTATATCCTAGGCAATGACATGTACTGAAAAATCTTTCTTACCATTGCCCTAGTCTTTGAGCGCAGTCTTGCAAGCATACAGCTCTTTACCTGCACTACAGTTATCATCTCCAACACTTTGTAAAGCTATCTTGCTTTCTCTTTCCTTTGCCTTACTTGAACTTTGTTACTGCCTCTTATAACGTGGCTTCTCTGCTCAACAGTCTCCTACCGGCTGTATCCTGGGTATTAACCGTTTTTGATCTCGCTCTCTCATTTAGCCGAACTATCATCTCCCAGATATTCTGGAATTCTGTCCTACCTTTGCCCGGACATGAACTTTGTTACTGCCTTCTAATAATGTGATTCTCTCTGATAAACAATCTTTTACCAGTTGTATCCTAGGTAATAACTCTTCGGATTTTACCCTCTCAATTGGCCAAGCTATTGTCTTTAACTCTTTCACTCTGGAATAAAATGTTCACCATATGCCCTATTTCGCTGGAAAACCACTCTGAGCGGCTCACAAAGACCTAACCTCATGATAGCAGACAATAATTGTAGTGCGCCAGGGTTGTTCTCTTTGCTACTGAAAATGATGGTGCTAGATAGCTCTTTGTTTCAACTACTTGCTGGCAAATTTTAAACCAATTTGGGCTTGTAATTTTTTAAGAGCTATTTGAAAATATTGCGTCAAAGTAGAAATTCTAGCAAATCGTACACGCTTTTACGAGCCACTATGAGTGGCTTGCCGGAGTAAAAGAGTTAAAGTATTCTGGAAAAACGTCCTACCTTTGCCCGGGTTTTAACTTTGTTACTGCCTTCTAATAACTTGGCTCTCTCTGATAAACAGTCTTCTACGGGTTGAATCCTAGGTAATAACTCTTTGGCTCTGGCTTTCTCATTTGGCCCAGCTATCGTCTCCAAGATGTTCTGAAAATCTTTGAGTGCAGTGTGGCAAGCATACAGCTCTTTACCTGCAGAGAAAAATCAAGATAAACCGTGTAATGTTGCAGAGAAATCTATTTTCTCAACCTGAACCAAATTTTTTGTGAAGATCAAAGTTTTGATTTTCTTTCAGGGAACTTGTTCTGGAGGCTAGTCTTTTATAGTAGCATTGTAGGCATGCATGACCACAGTTGATATAAATTTCAAGAAAGATGTCTTCTGAAGTTAAATATTTTCTATGAGGATTTCATGTGCCTTTTTCAAAAATCCACAATTAATGTTGTTCTTATATACATAAGGGAATCCATCTTTTCAAACTATGAAACATTGACATTTTCCAATCAAAGGGCTAGTTGCTTTGCTGATGGCACTGTGCAATATATATGAGTGCCCACAGGATAAATAACATCCTAACACAGGACACCTCAAATTGCACTGTAGAAATACCATTAAGTTCTGGTAACATAGTGGTTTTTTTTGGTTGTCAAGCTTATTAATTAATGATCAGCTCTAGAAACTAGAACCAACATCTCATTACATGAGTCTACCCTCCCTGAAGTAAAAACAAGAGACCAACTCATCATGTGCCATATGTTATAACGCCTTATCACTAGCGTGTGAACAATTACTCAAAATTTCTCTCCCATATGCCGGTGGCTCTTAAAATGGTGGCATTTGACACGGTCACCTGAAGAACCGTTTTAAGAGCCACTGACCCAAGATTGGACATTTTATTAGTGCGAGATGCAAATTTATGAAAAAGGCAGCTATTGCAGATACGACTTTCTTGCACTCACATAATGAACTCACCTTGTATAAATGCATTAAGGTCTGGTAATAACGGTCGTAATCTTTCTTGTTCAGCTAATTCATTGATGAGCGGCTCTGGAAACTTATACCAACATCCGCCATGCGTCAGTTCAGACACTAATGCTATTAACGTGGTAACATCCAAATTGACTTTGGTAAAATTGTCAATTTCACCTGACATGGCAAGTGTATTCTGAAAAATAAAAATACCATTGATACAAGAATGTAATCAATTGTTAAAAAAATCTAACACAACATATACCATATTTATTTCAAAAGGACCAAGCCAAAATAGAAGGGGTGTACCCCAAATCTCTCTTTCATAAACCCACATCCAATGATCAAGTTAAAACATATTTCTTTAAGTCTATCAAAGGTGCAACCTCAATGAATGAACAAGCCATAATATATGCAAACTTTTGTCATTTTCAGTTTTTAAAATATTTGCAAATACCATATTATGAAAATTAAAATGGAATTTCAATGAACTTTACCCTATAACCAGAAATCTGTTTAAGGTTGTCACGGAGTTAAAACTATAAAAATGCTCCTGATCAATGGGTTGTCTCGTATTCTGTTTATGTGTTTGTGTGTTGTACCGGAACCTTCTGCCACGGGTACTTGGTTATTAAAACTCTCAGTTTATCTGAGAGGCCGGGTAGCTCAGTGGTTAGAGCGCTCGCATGGCAAGCGAGAGGTCCGGGGTTCAAGTCCCTGTTAGGCCAGGATTTTTTTCAAATAAAATGAAATCCTGGCCTGTTTGTGATTTGTCTGATTGTTAATAATGTTCTAGCGTACGATGCGTATTTCTCCTTTCCCTTATTTGATTATGTATTAGAAATACGGTAGCATCAGTTCTGGTCTCGTATGCTAGTGTGTATCGTTATAGCTTTATATCCTTGTACCCATGTTCAGTTCGTCTATCTCCCAACTTAAGATATATATTGTATATTAGATAGATGGTCGCAGCAGGAATGCTCCTGATCAATGGGTTGTCTCGTATTCTGTTTATGTGTTTGTGTGTTGTACCGGAACCTTCTGCCACAGGTACTTGGTTATTAAAACTCTCAGTTTATCTGAGAGGCCGGGTAGCTCAGTGGTTAGAGCGCTCGCATGGCAAGCGAGAGGTCCGGGTTCGAGTCCCTGTTCGGCCAGTATTTTTTCAAATAAAATGAAATCCTGGCCTGTTTGTGATTTGTCTGATTGTTATTAATGTTCTAGCGTACGATGTGTATTTCTCCTTTCCCTTATTATACAAGATGGTTTTCGCGAACCAGTAGTCTCGCCTGCGTATCGACTGCCTACTTAATCATCATTCAGTTGTGGGGTGGGGTAGGAGTGACGTTGGGTCAAGTACTTTCTATGGTATAAGTTTAATCCATGTGGGGTCAGTTGTTCATGAGTTATGACCTTGACCTCAACATGACCTTGGATGACCTCATGTCAACTTTTTGAACAATTTTGGAAATTTGATCTCAGATGACCTTTTGACCTTGACTGACCTTGACCTTGGGTCAAGTACTTTCTA
>JXSR01S028480.1:82496-98361 GCA_000969725.1 Ophiothrix spiculata
TGGGTCCAAGCTTATGGAATACATTAGATTCAAATATAAAACAATGTAAGACTGTCAAACATTTTCGAAATGTGTATAAATCAAATATTCTTGCTAGTTACAACTGAGTTTGTTGGCTTTTGGCATGCCTAACCCTGTGCTTTGTTTGGTTGTTGTATGCGTTTTGTCCCCTTTTGCTTTTTTGTGTGGTTGAAACAGTGTCCTGCAGGGGATGGTCCCTTCGGGCCTTTTTGGCCTTTTGACAATTTCCACAATATCTCTGTCTCGTTTTATGTGTTTTATGATATTTTTCTGTATGATATTGTGAATAAAATTGATTGATTGATTGATTGATTTCTTTTAATGCACTGTTGACGGTATCACACAAAACCGAAATATCTTTATGAGAATAAAAAACAGTCGTGTCGTCAGCAAAGAGAATTGTATTTAGCAAAGTGACAGAATTACATTCATATATAATATAAAAAGTAACGGACCCAAGATCGACTCTTGGGGAACGCCACAAATAACGTTTTTTGGCTTTTTTAAATTAGGGAATTATAAAAGACGTATTGTTTACGATTCGACAAATAATTTTGGAACTAGTTATAAGATATACCTCTGAATCCATAATGATACAATTTGTGCAATACTATATTGTGGTCAATTGTATCAAAAGCTTTTGATAAATCCATGAAGATGCCTATAATTTTCATGTTTTTATCAATTGCCTCATTGAAGTCATTAACAAATTCTAGTACTGCCATATATGTTGAATGGTGTTTTTTTCGAAATCCCTACTGTTTTCTATAAAGAATATTATGTTTTGTTAAGAAATCATATGTACGATTGTAAACAATTCGTTCAAGGATTTTTGAAAGACAAGGTAATACTGAAAATGGTCTGTAATATTGCCAAATGATTCAGGTCGATCTTGCTTGAATATTGGAACTACTTTAGCAGCTTCCAAGTCGTCGGGTACAACACCACTGATCAAAGATTCGTTGAAGATCAATGATAAGGATATGTAATTTCTTTCCAAATTTTCTTAATGACATCCGATTTGATTTCATCATGAGCAGCACTTTTACCAGTTCCTAATTTAGTTATAATTTTGAGAATCTCATCTTCATTTGTTGGTTTAAAGAAACATGTAGCATAGCACTGCTATATATAATTTCGTAAGTACTAATTGATTGATTGATTGAAGGTTT
This sequence comes from Ophiothrix spiculata, assembly GCA_000969725.1. NCBI lineage: Eukaryota > Metazoa > Echinodermata > Ophiuroidea > Amphilepidida > Ophiotrichidae > Ophiothrix > Ophiothrix spiculata. The sequence goes on from JXSR01S028480.1 coordinate 83,690, forward strand.
ATTAGACAATATCGATATCGCAGCAAAAGCTGAATTAACACAATATTTACATAGACAAATCGAATACAAAAGCAAAAATATAAACTTGGATGACAGGTGGAAAAAAACACATTAAAACTCTCTGCGCCAATCACTCTTCTCCAAACAAAATGAAAAATAAACTTGCACCAACACGGTCTACACTACATACCTTAAAACACACCTTTACACACACCTCTTTGACCACCAATTCAACCTTACACATCCCTACCCCAACCCAGCCAAACCAATTGACTCGCTATCACCCATCAACACACACACCCACCCCCACATACAAATCCACAATGCCCAACACATATCATCTCCCCCCCCCCAACCCCCCACCCCTGCACAAAGGCATCATAAGAATAATCATTACCAGTGTTTTAATGACGATGCCAGAGTCGGGCGGGCCTATGTTAGCAAAATATTTATTGAATTCAGTGGCTATTGAGTTCAAAGTTTTCCAAGTATTTCTCATGTTACCATTTTCTTTGCTTAGAAGTTCTGAATAGTAATTTTTTTTTGTCAAACGTAAAACAGAGTTGAGCTTATTCCGATATTTGTTGTACTTATCAATATTCACTTGTGTAGGTTTGATTTAAGATTTTTTATATAACACATTTTCCGTCTAATGCATTTTAAAATCCCATGAGAAATACAAGGTGAATTTGATTTTGTTTTATTGGATGAGACACGTTTCTTCATCTTTGGAATACATTTATCTTGAATGTCATTAAATTTGTCAATGAACATTGAATACATTTCATTTACATCATTAGAATTACATACATTATCCATTCAACTTGTTTTAGTTAATCTCTAAATTTTTCAAAATTTTCTAATTCATCTCTAAATTTTTCCAAATTTTCATTCGTTAGTTGTCGCATCTCAGTTTCATCAGTAGTCTTAATTTGTGATCGCTTATATCGGACCAAATGATGCCAGAAGTATTTTTTGTTTTGGTATTAGTGAATAATAATATTATCAATCAGTGTTGCTAACTTTGATGTGATTCTGATAGGCCTTGTGATTGTTGAAAACATAGAATGTGAAAACAAAGCAGTCAAGAACTCATTTTTGGATCATGAATATCTTCATTCAATAAGTTGACGTTTAGATCTCCCATCAGATACATTGTTTTCTGATTTTTTAATGCATCAGTGAGCAATTTATCTATAAAATCATTAAATTCATTGACATCTTGATCAGGAGGTCGATACATCACACCCACAACAATGTCTATAAACATACTTTCAACAATTGCTGGATAATTCATTTCAACCAAATCATCCCGAAGATGATATTTGATATTGTTTTCGACATAGAGACAAACACCACCCCTCTTCTTTTTTTTTTTTGCCAATACAATTTTTAACTTCCATATTATTATCCATTTCTCAACCATGTCTCAATCATTCCAATGATACCAAAGTGTATTTTCGTAAAATGCAGGAAATCTTTAAAATCTTCAAAATTTTTGTTAAGCTTCTGGTATTTATATTTAGCAACGATAAACTGTCTAAAGAATGTTTGCTTAAATCGTTGAGTTCATGCTCATTAAATTATTTAGAATGGGTAAATGTATCTAAATCATTGACCTGTGTTGGAGATTAACATAGTTGGATCAAAAAAACAAAATTTCACATTTCGATTGTTTACTTCTTTTTAACAGTTTTTCATTTTCAAAGAATCTATATAATTCAAATTCAAAGTATAACTGTCGTTATCAATATAATTAAATGACAATTTAAATCTGAATTCCAAGTATCAATTGTTCATCAGGTTGGATAATACTATACCCCGTTTTACATTGGCACAGGCCTTATTTTTCCTAATTTTAAATAGCTACAATATTATTATGCTATGCACTACCAGCTTGATATTGTAAATATATATAGGCTAAGGGCAGCCCCTTATATGCTGAATATTTCAAGTTCATTGGTTTACTAGAAGCTGAGATACCTTTCACATGAAAGCTTGTGTTGTATTGGTCGAAAGTAGGATATTGCTGACAAGGCCACATATTAAGCCAATCAGTGGTGCGTTTACTGAATGTGTCAACTGAATGATATAGTCCCTATTGATTTCATGTAATTAGTGTATGAATGGTGTTGTGAGTAATGCTAAACCATTGGGTAACTAATGGTCTAGAGAATACGATAGCTGTAAATTGCTAACAAAATACTAGTGCCTTTAAAATTGGTCCATAATTAAGAAATACTAATTATAAATGATTTGTTGTTTTATTTCGATACAAAATGTTACAGAAGTTACCTTAACATAGTTTCCATGCATTTATGATACAATTTTGGTGTTTGGTCTAGAATTTTCTGTTAAATTAGCAAAAATGTCAAAATGGTTTCCAAGTCAAAACACAATTAAATAGTAATTACGTTGTAACTTCAAAAGTATGAAGTTTTTCAAATATCTGTCTAACAGACTTTTTAAACATGGTTTCATGTATCCTTTAATACCAAAATTAGACAATTTAATAAAGATCTGAATAAAATATAGGCAATTCAAAAAATGGTGATTTAATGTTAGTTTTATACGGTTTGCAGTATTTACATGACGATATTTACATGATTTACTCAATTATTACTCACAGTTTTTGGTGATTCACAAAAAGGAATGGAGTTAATGAAATTGTTTTATTTGGTACACTGTAAAAGGATGCTGGTTTCTCACTTCTGTCTCGCCACAAACATATGATGTTATTTATTAATGATATATCTGTTTCAAATTTTAGCATTGAAAACAGTGTAAAGTCTCCAACCATAACGTTTGAGACCCGTCTTCTGGTTTTGTATCGCCATTGCGGTCTAAATTAAATTATAAGAATGATGTTTTGTTTGTGCCCTTGGTTTTCATCAAAGATACCCCAATAAGAAATAAAGAATCAAACATGATACTCACACAAATTACAACATTTTATTCAATCAGATTTGTGATTAGTGATACAAAGTTTAGTATGCATATCTCATGTGGTTTCCTTTTTATTACTGCATTTCACTTCAGCATTTCATGATATCACTTCGTCAAAACAATATTATCTTATACGAATCTTCAAACAATTGCACTGATTTTGTACATCCTGTACTTTAATTTTGTTGACTTCAAATCTCAACAGGTTCAACAGAAGTTGATTTCAGTCAGTGGCGTAGCTAGAAATGGCAAAAAGTGGCAATCCCCTCGAAAGAAACTTTACCCCCTTCGTGCCCCTTTGACAAAATCAAGATAAGTACACGTCAAATTGAAATTGAACAGTTTACACTCCTTTTCAGTATTATTAATGTACCCCAAATGGTTTATTTATTCACTCCAATGCCATCAGTTTATACTCAATTCTTTCGTAATTGTAACAAAGAAATTGTGCGATTCGCAAGCGCACGTCAACATCATAACAATATGTCGCTGAAATTGCAAAATGTGCTTAAAAAAGAAGGAAATTTGCTCCTTAATAAAAAGAACAAATATGTAATTTTTTTTACATAAAAAGCAATTGTAATAAATGGGGTGTACCATTTTTCGTCTACTCATTTATGGAGTTGCCCCTTCCCCTTCCTGGCTACGCCACTGATTTCAGTAGTTATTTTCATTCATACAAATATATACATGCGGATGGATTACAATTTACATGCTGAAGTCAGTGACTCTTTGGTATGCATAACGTTACTTCACGTGTATTGATTAGCAGAAGGTAGCTGTACTCAAAAGTTTTGAAAGTGTGTAGACATTATGCTGGTTATTGTAATATCTGTACAATGTAAATATGCAATTTATATTACAAGCAGCACAAGAAAGTAAGCAATGCAACTGCTATACTCTGCCCTACAAAGTAAAAACGCAGTATGTGTATTTATAAAGCATAGCAGATACTTCCAGTAAGCATGCAATTGTACTTCAATCCAATCCCATGGTAGAATGTTGTATGTACATATGTTTGATATAAGAGATACTGCATTAAGCCATGGAGGAGACTTCATTGTCTGTTTATTTTTGCAGGATTTCTCCAAGGGAAAAGGAAGTAGCTTGCAATTGATTTGCAATACACATTCTGCGTTTTTACTTAATAATCTGATAATGTATAACTTATTCAACAAACAATAATCAGTCTAGCCGTAGCGACCCTGTTAAGGGGCCTGTTAAGGCTTTTTTCATAAATGTTTTTTGCTCTGTAACTCAGCAACGGATAATTAGATTCAAATAAAACTATACATTTCTTGAAGCAGATTTGCATACTGAACATGATGGTCAGGTCATTTTTGGACCAAAATGCGTAATTTTGGACCTAGGGTCCAAAAATCATGTTTTGGGCCCATAATTTTACGGGAAAGCTAACTAAATTTTGCTTCGGTAAAATTTTTTACCAATTTAATGTTTTAAATCTAGAAAGCAATATCTGGGATCACTTTTCTCAATTTTTTGATTTTTTTCTTAGTTTTTGAGATATCGCCAAAAATTGGTCCAAAAAATGTCAAAAATCCCACTCCTGACACCATTTTTGGCAAAATATGCCTCATTTTGACTTATTTTTGGCAATATTTCAAAAAATAAGATAAAAATCAAAAATTTGAGAAATGCTCTCCCAGATATTGCTTTCTAGATTCTAAAAAGTAAAATGGTCTAAAATTTTACCAAAGCAAAATTTAGATAGCTTTCCCGTAAAATTTTGGGCCAAAAACATGATTTTTTGACCTTTTTTGGATCTTAGGGCAATAATTTCACATTTTGGTCCAAAAATAAGCTGACCATTATGTTCAGTATGCAAATTCACTTCTAGAAATGTATACTTTGATTTGGATTTAATTATCCGTCGCTGAGTTACAGTCCATAACCCATTTTTGAAAATGAAGGGTTGACAGGGCCCTTAAGGACCTCATTATGCGAATTCTAAAATCCTAGTCTCGCCAAACGAATCAAAAAAATAGTCGCGATCTTTTGTTTTTCTAAACGTAACCTGCTTAAAAGGCTGACTTTGTCTGAAAATGGTGAAAGCAAATGCAAATTGGGAACGAAAAATGTGAAATTTTTCTAATAAATGCATGTGAATCGTTTTGCTGTTGATAAAAATAAGCATTATATGGCATTTTCTATGAAATTGAAAATATATCTGGCTTGTACGGGTTGTATATTGAAGAAATAACAAGAGGATGATGTTGATGTGATGTACGAAAGGACCTAATATCGGCTCTTTAGGGGACGGCGGGGCAAGTTGGTCCCCTCGGATATGATAAAGTATAGAAGATTTTCCCGTTTACAAAAGATAGATATGTACCCCAACGAACTATGTGTTGCGTAAATGCTCTAAATGCGTAAAAAGACTCTGCGGCTTATCATATTCAAATAATACAGAAAACAAAAAAATGTTGTCAAAAGGGCCAATTTGCCCCGCATGCGGGGTAAGTTGGCCCATCCAGCTACAAAAAAGAGACGTACTCATTTTACCGTGACACATTTCATACATTATGTTTATTTTAAGTGAAGCACGAGAATGTTCTGCATACAAAAATGTCCTTTTAGGATGAAATGCCATAATAAATTGATAGAATATCGGGTCTTTTAAAAATATACGTTGTGACCTACAGTGTTATCTGCATGCGATATGTGCAATATAGGCCACATATATCCCACCAGTTTTGTGAAAGACTTATTGCGTCTTGGTATACGCATCTATTTACTTTTTTAGAATTACAATCTTCAAAAATGTCATAAATGTTATTGTGCTCGAGTTTGAGTGAGTAAGTTATCATACAATCTTGGACAAATTCGCCACAGGTCCAACTTGCCCCGTGTGGTAGGGGTCCAATCCGCCCCAAAGTCCCAGTTTTGAATTAACCTCGTGGTATACCAACAAAACAAAGAATAACGAGACATGACAGTGACACTGAAAGTGACACGAACCCTGCCGATTGGTTGCCTTTTTGTAAATGTCAAATGACTTTTGAGTTGAAAATGCAAGAATCTAAGTAACATGCTTTCGTTTACGATTACTCTGGCAGATAACTTTAAAACAATTGGTCTGAGCTCTTTTTATGTTTTGAAGCATATAATAAAGTGATGGATATTTTAAATATGAGTTTGCGAGTTAATCTGACCTTTGTTTTGACCTTTGGAAAGGGAAAGGTCGGGCGATGGGGTCACCATTGACACTTTTGATCGCTGGTCCAAGGCAAACAATTTGACACCTTAACCTTTGAAATCGAACAAAATTTAAAGTTTGACCTTTTTTGACCTTTGACCCCCCAGAGAAAAGTCGGGCGGCTTGGTCACAGTGAAAACTTTTGATCGTTCAAACAATTTGACACCTTAACCTTTGAAATCCGAAAAAATTGACAATTTGACCTTTCCATTGACTTTTGACCCGCAAGGAAGGGTCAGACGACGGGGTCACCATTGACACTTTTGATCGCTGGTCCAAGAACAAACAATTTGACACATTAATCTTTGAAATCGGACAAAGTCGAAAATTCGACGTTTTGTTTTGACCTTTGACCCCCAGGGAACGGTCGGGCGACGGGGTCATAATAGACACTTTTGATTGTTGTTCAAAGATGAACAATTTGACACCTTAACCTTTGAAATCGGACAAAGTTTGACCTTTTTCATTTGACCTCTGTGACGCCATTTGACCCCGCACATTTTAGCCAAACCATAACTTTTGTGGACAATGTCAAGACAATTCATGTCCCCAAGTTACACGACAATAACTTGTAACGTATTTGAGTTGAAACTTTTTTTGTGAAAATCAAGTTTTTTACCCCGTGACCTTTGAGGGGTCAGGGGTCAGGTGACGTTAATGAGAGATGGCCCTGGTCCCTTCACCCAAGTTTGGTCAAAATTGGTTTTTGTATGCTAGAGATATAAGACATCAAAGTGTTGCCAGAAAGAAGAAAGAACTAGATCTTTACTGTCTCGGAAGTGACAGAGACCCTGCCAATTGCCGTTTTTAGGTGAGGAATAAATCTGCCCCCTTGTACTTGGAATATTGATTTTTAATGATTTTAGACAATTTAATATTTGAAGCCTTTTTAATTACCTTTAATGATTTTTACAATGTATTTATGTTGACAAGGATGTTTTGAAGCACATCCTAATCAAATGTCAAGCTCAATTGTAGCAATTTAAAAGTTTGACCTATGAACTTTGACTTTCTGGTCAAAGGTCACCTATGTGTGTCCTGTAATTTCTTTTGCAATCTATTTATGATAGGATAATTATGTAAAATGTGATACCTAAAACTTTGAAATTGGATAAAGAAAAGTTAGACGACGGGGTCACCGTTGAGGCTTTTGATTGCTGGTCCAGGACGAACAATTTGACACCTTAGTTGTTGAAAACAGACAAAGTTAAAAATGTGACCTTTCTTTTGACCTTTGACCCCTAAGGAAAAGTCAGACAACAGGGCCACTATTGACATTTTTGATCGTTGGTCGAAGACAAATAATTTGAACCTTAAAATTTGAAATTGGACAAAGTTGAAAATTTGACCTTTCAAATGACCTATGACCCCAGGAAAAGATCGGACAACGGGGTCACCATTGACACTTTTGATCACTGGTCCAAGACGAACAATTTGACACATTAACCTTTGAAATTGGACAAAGTTTTCAAATGTTTTGCGGGAACATTTTGATGAGACACTACAAATTTGTAATTTGGCCGCTAATTTGAAATGGTTCGTCCGATTTCCAAAATTATTTCTTTGTTTTAGTTCTTTTGAAATACTTTACCTGTGACAACAGTTTCAACGTAACATTCCTTTGCGAAAGCGCTTTTTCGATGTTAGGTCCATATGGACCCCCTCCCCTCCCCTTGACCACTAACGGGCATGTGACAGACCCTGATCACTTAAGTGTTAAAATGACGTTAACAGACTACTTCGAAAAACGTGACGCCCTTATTAACCGAAACCTTATAATTTAGTGACGTTCGAGTAATTCGATTGCTTTCAATGACAGATTGTAGGCTTGATACTTCTTATTGAATTTCAAATAATACTGAATAAATATATGGTGTCGATTTTAGATACGGTAGGCCTAATAAATGTGTGTTGTTTTGCCCGAAAAAGGACGTGAACTACGACTCTAAGATTCCCTTGTTTGAGCTCTGTATTTCTGTACATTTTGTCTTTTATTAGAATTTGTATAATTAAATTGCATGGATAACATGCGCCATGGTTCGAGTCCTCACAAATGCAGTGGAAACTATTTCTGTTTTCATGGTTAAAACATTAGGATTCAAATTTTCCTGAGTAGATGGATAGTATATATTTACAAAGAAAAATAAATACACAATCACAAAAAAGGTAACCTTTATAGTATATCTTATGCATTATGATGCATGTAGCTTATCAAGGTATACATCTCAGGAGAAGTAATAATTCAAAGAACAAATAATCGTTTTTTATATACGATAAGCATTCAAATTCAAGAAATAATTATGCATATAAGTTAATAGACGGAATTACTTTCTAAAAATACAATAAAATCAATTAAGTATCACTAAAAGGTAAACTTCACATAGATGATACTTAAGAGCAATAGCCATGATTTTAAGTATAAGCACCTCTATAAGGTAATCTTGGGTTTTCTTCATAAGTACTTTGTTACATTATTACATTAGGTTTTTAATTAGGGAAATATCACATTACCAGTGCCGTACGAAGCAGGGTGGGATCATCTCCAACCCCTGGCTCAGACGCCTTGTTGGTTGATTCTAAATGAGTCAAAAATGAAGTTGACCGAGATTCAAAACTGTATAACAAAATAACTACTGATATTTAAAACATGAGCACCTTGGAAATGTGCAGGCTCTTCTGCTTATTTAAAAGAATGAAGGACATCGGAAATGGGGAAAAATCATAGAATAGAGACGATATTTTTTACTCTATTCATTTGAATAACTTACTGTCCTGGTGTAGTAGGAATGTTAGTCCGCCGTTCTGATTGTCCGGGTAGTGCAGTAAAGTGAAGGCTAACAACTTTCACGCAACATTAGTTTCACGCTTTTAACGCATTCCGTTATGGTCTATGAAGACGGACTTTTAATTCCAGGGGATCCAAGATTCCCTTCATACCAGAATAACTGTCCCGTTGCTATTTTGGGAAAACTTAATTATCGTCCCTTTCCAAGATTTAATTTCAATTTGTAGTGAAAATTATTAATATTAATCAGAATAATTGTCCTATATGTCTGTTTAAAAAAAAATAAGGACACATTTTGAAACAACCTTTAGAATCAACCAACAAGGCGTCCAATTGTATGACTTTGGACATAAACGTAATGCATATCATGTAGATATATTTTTTAATGACCGCAAAGGATTAAATGTTAAGACATGAACCACTTTGCTTTGCGTTTGGTCAATCGACGATAAACCCCCTTAACCCTTGTCTAACCAACGGTACCACCCACCCCCTATGAAATGGAAATAAACCCGCCAAATTTTAAGTTGTTTGGTACCATAGTATAGGGTAGGGTCTCCTGTTTCTATTGATACCAAAATCATGACAATCGGCTGAGGCGTTACGTAATTATGATGTCATAAGTACTTCCTACACCACTGTTTATGTGTTCATTTATTAATTTTTTGACAAAAATGAACTGTTACAATCAATGCAACCCCTTAAATGTGTTTAAATTAGTTCTGGAATTAAATATTGAAATGAAATATTTGTTTCAATAATTGAAATTCACATTTAATTTAAAAAATTGTTCATTTAGATAAAAAAAAAAATCATTTTTAGCCCATATTTTGAGATTCCATTATTAGTGGCGCTATTCATTTTTTGAAATTTATTATATGCATATTGCATTAATTAAATGTTTTTGTGTGAATTGAACATAACATTTGTTTTTGGTCTCTTTTACCTTATCCATGTGGCAAATGTCAAAACTAAGATTCATAGATTCTTAAAACCCGTAAACTTGATTTCTAGAAATAGCGCCACCAATAATGTGCCTTTGGCTATTACAGGCGGTGGCGGACACGATAAATAGCATCCACTAGATTTAGGGACGAGGGATTTCTAAAACGTAAATTTAGGGTACGATTTACGTGTATTTCTATTGGGTCACGTGACTCACGTATTGAAGAAAAAAAAAATCCAAAGATCATATTTGTACCTTTCCTCAAAAAAATACAAAAGTGTTCTTATAGTAATTAGCATAATTATCTCATTCCAAATCCGCTGGGGTTCACGCGTGAATCCCACTTTTTATATATGTTATCATATTTTTTTACCGATTACGAAACTAATTTTAGTGATCATCCCGGAAGTAGTATTTTTCCACGAATCCCAACGGCTTCACGCCAGAGGCGGTATAGGACATGACGTAATCGGGGATCGACTACGATACCGTATACCGTCCGGCAACCAGTAACAGTTGCCACGACCACCCTCCTCTGGGCTATAAATGGCTATATATTATTAGTGATCAAACAGTGCCGGGTGCCTAATGACCAACAAATCAAAATTTTGCTCTAAACATCGTTATTTTACTCGGTTGTTTGCTTAGGAATCCTCTCCAAATTTAAATTAAAGGGACCCGATAAGGTCCCTTTTAACATAATCCCTTTGGAATGGAATTAAATTCTTTATATTTCTACTTGAAAATTATGGAGTCCTTCTCTTCGATTTCCCTGTAGCGCAAGAGGATTCTCAGTCTCTCTTTAACAATCCAAAAAAAGTTTAAAGGGGGCTTAAAGGGACCTCAAATTTTAAAGGGACAATTTGGAGAGGATGCCTTATAAAGAAGGAAAATAGCGTTTCCAGAAAGTTTTTGGTCCGTATACTATACAGATATTTTTTTTTTTCAAAATGATGACTTCAAATATGCCGAGGTAGCAACTACCCTAACTACCTTCCGACTTTGACGGGACACCCTGACCCCCTGAAGTTGCCACCTAGGATTTGTTTTTGCTAAACTATGATGACCGCAAAGGATAGACTTACAACTACCCTTATCCCCTAGGTCCTATTCATTTGCTTTTAAATGCGACAAGGAATGATCCGTTGGTGAGACAAGGGTTAAAGGAGAACTAGGATTAATGTATGGTCCGTTTTCGGCAACCTCAAAATAAAGTTGCCGATCCTAGAAACACTTACATACTGAGTACACTGTGCAAATTAGATATCAATGCGAACAAAACAACTATTTCTTAGAATTCTGAGCTGTTCGAATAAAATCAAGAGAGGCATATTCAGTAGATGCTTCGGTTTGTATAGGAGGAGCACCCGTTGGATGTGCTTTAAAGTGTGCTACTTCTTGGTATACAAGTCCGTCCTCATTTACCTGTAAAAAAAAATTGAAAGTATATCAAAGTCCTGTAAAGAGGAAACATTTTTACAATAAACACTGATAACAGTAAAATTTGAATGCAGTATGTTAAAAAAATAATTTCATTCAAAATCAAAGCACATAAACATGACTGTGTATTTATTTCTTCAGTTGTTTCTGATTTTTAACATGTCTATTTAGTAAATCACTTCAAGATTGTGGACGTGTATAGAATGAAAAAAAGAACAACACTGGAAAATTATATATGATGAATTTGAATGTAAGTCTAAAATGAAATCGATATGGACCCTGAAAACGGAACTTTAAATTTACAGTTTTTATTTCCGAATGACAGCCAGATATTGTTATAGCATTTTACTTTTACAGTAATAGCCCATACGTACCGTTTTACCATCATTGGTGTCATCATTTTCCCCTTGTGTCACATTTGCGACATCATCGTAGGCAGGATCGTCGTCTTAAAATAGAATTTAAAAAAAATAGAATTAAATAAAACACTTGATCATACGCAAAATCAAAAGTTTAACAAAATATAATTCTTTGTTATAGGCTCTATAGTGTTGTGTTGCCGATGCCAGATGGGTCAAAGTAGGACATATATTAAACACAGTTATTAGAAGGGATCATAATCAATTGAGAAAAGGCAGTGTTGAAGCAAACACTTGTTTTATTATTGAGTTTCAGGTGTTTTGAGGAAAAGTCATTTATACAGTAAGTCACTGGGGGAGCTATTTCGTGGTATGGCGCCTGCATTTAAGTGTAGATACTGACTATAACAACTTTACCAGGAAATTCAATGAAATTTATGATGAATGTATTCCACTTAAAAAAACCAAGATCAACAGGAAACAAATTGCAATATCTCCATGGATTACTAATGGAATACTGAAAAGTATCAACAACAAGAATAAATTATATTTAAAAAAGATTAAATAATCCAACAGAGGAAAATAAACTAGAATTTAAAACAAATAGAAATGAACTAACTAATTTAATTCGAAAATGCAAACGAGAATATTATTACAAGAAGTTTGAAAATACCAATAACAATATCAGGAAAACATGGAAAACTATAAATGCTCTCATTTGGGAAAAGAAAGTCAGGCCAACAACGATGCACTTTTAAAACAAACAAAGGTGGACAGGTTACTAAACCAAAGCTAATTGCAGATTCTTTCAACAATTTTTTGTGAATATTGGCCCGCAACTTGCTTAAAAAAGTACTCACTCAGGCAAACATTACTTTGAATACCTTAGAACCCCTAATGTAAAATGTATCTTTATGAAACCTATTGTTGCTGAAGAAGTTTTAAAGATAATAAGTAAATTTGATCAAAACAAAAGTCCAGGTTATGACGATATTGGAAATTTCATTGTTAAAAAGGTTGCAACTGTAATATGGTAGATGGGATAACTAATGCAATTGAACAAAATGAAACAACAATCGGTATTTTTCTAGATCTATCAAAGGCGTTCGACACTATAAATCATGAAATATTATTACACAAGTTAGAATACTATGGATTCAAAGGTATAGTATTAACATGGTTAAAAGATTATTTAGAAAATGGAAAACAGTTTTAAGATATGAAATGCATGACTCTGAGCCAAAACTTATCAAATGCGGTGTTCCTCAAGGGTCAATTCTAGGACCCCTGTTATTTATATTATATGTTAATGACATTGTTAACACAACTTCTATACTTGAACTTATTTTATTTGCCGATGATATTACAATTTTGTTCTCAGATCCGGATATTGCGTCTAAAATTGATTTGATTAACAATGAACTAGCTGAAATATGCAATTGGTTTCAAGCAAACAAACTATCAATTAATGCAAGTAAAACAAACTGTATGGTTTTCGGTACTAGCTTTAATACATACACATATTCCTATAATAATACTAATACAGAACGGGGAAAAACTTTCTTGAATATTTCTTTTCATGGAGTGTCATTACAAAGAGTAAGATCAACTAAGTTTTTAGGTGTTGATATAGATGAAAATTTAACTTGGAAGTCTCACATTGATGTAATATCAAAAAACAATTGCGCGCAATGCCGGAATGATGACTAAATTGAAACATTTTGTTCCTGAATATATATTGTACTCTTTATATTGTACACTGATAATTCCCTATATAAATTATGGTGTGTTATTATGGGGAAACACGTGCAAAACCTACTTAGACAAAATTCTAAAGCTTCAAAAAATGGGCGATCAGAACAGTGACAAAATGTCACTACAGAAGTCATACTGGACTTTTATTCAAAAAATACAATATACACAAAGTATATGATACTGATAACTTAAATCTTGGTATTTTTATGTATAAACATCATAACAATTTTCTTCCAGAGGTATTCTCAACTTACTTTACTAAACATGTACAAAATCACAGTTACTCTACAAGAAATGCCCAGAATTATAGAATCAACTTTAAAAAAATAGGTTTTCTCTGATTCTGTCATTCGAAACTCTGGACCTGTTTTTTCTCTGAATAATAATATCAAATTTGTTGTGCAAATATAATTGATCTTTGGGGCAAGTCTTGTTTCAAGTGTTTTTATCTATGCCTGGGTTTCCCAGCATAGATATTGTCTTTGTCCTATTGATTTTTCTCACTTTCCTTCTCCTTCTCCTTCTTCTCAAGACGCCCAATAAAACCACCTCTAACTCCTAAATTACAAACGCCACAAGGACTAAACTTGGTATACAGATGCCACTTGACCCGAGGTAGTGCCTTTTGGTAATCTTAAGCCAAGGGGCCCAGGGCCTTGGGCCCCAGGGGCCAAAATGTCTGTACATAAAACCACCTTTAACTCCTAAACTACAAACGCAACAAGGACAAAACTTTGTACACAGATGCCCCTTTACCTAAGGTAGTGCCTTTTGGTAGTCTTAGGCCCAGGGGCCTAAGGCCTTGGGCCCCAGGGGCCAAAATGTATGTACATAAAATCACCTCTAGCTCCTAAACTATACAAGAGATAATGACCAAAGTTGGTAAAAAGATGTCTCATGTCTTGAGAAAGTGCCTTTTGATAATTTTAGGCCCAGCGCTCAAGGTCTTTGGGCCCCTTGAGGCCAAAACATAACAGTCAGAGCAATTTAATCATTAAATTGCTTGAAAAAGGCCGATCTTGTACAAGTAACCAAAGTTAACAAATCATGATCAAAGTCATTGTGTAATATATCACGCATTGTTAATCATCTGCTGTTCAAGATTATTCATTCTGCTGCAAACAGTATAGCACACCATAGCAGACATTAAACACAAAAACCCCATTTTTGTCTTCTTATAGTAAGCCATGCATACTAAAAATAATTACAATGACATTTTACAGC
>JXSR01S028481.1:7808-19546 GCA_000969725.1 Ophiothrix spiculata
AGATATGGCTTGCAGGACATTCAAAATGACAAATAAAAGATGTGTTACAGAAAAAGTAAATGTTTTTGTATATGTGTTGTATATTTTGCGTTCTTGTATGTGAAAGATAGACTTAAAAAATACAAATTTTAAAAATCAGACCTACCTACCCTATTTTTTTTTTCTATGTTACGCCAATCAAACAATTATTTGTTTAGGCCTTAGGGTTAAACTGTTAAGATAAGCATGTGTGCATGATGTTCAAGTCAGTCTTTCCCTCTCCCTCCATTTCCAGACCAATGCAGAGTAGCTAACACATCTAAAATGAGTTCAATCAGTTGGACGACCACTTGGCATATTTCTGTTAGGCCTAACCAAGCCAAACTTTAATTAACCAGTGTTAACCCCTCCAGATCCAGAAATAACACACTTACCAGGCTGTACCTAAAGGTCTCTGGTTGAATGACACAAGTTACTTCAAATGTTTGCTGAGAAATTTCCTGTGTAACAATATTAAAAGCAATTAATTTGGATTCAATTTGTTGTAGATGTGTATTTCTTAGATTTGAGTATCAGGCCATATTGAACGAGTCCAATGACCTCCTACGCCTGTACTATCATGGTGCACCCCTCCCTGTATCAGCTGATGGGTCACCTGTTCATGTCTTGTTATTGGTCATCTAATAATACTTGGAGCTTGACCAATTGTGTTTGATTTTATCAAAGCTTGTTCAATTTTGATGCCATAAAGACTTGGGAAAGATAGATTTCACTATTTCACCTCAAACCATGTAACTTTTGTATACTACCTGACTAGGTTCAATATGTGACCCTAACTCTAAGCACACTGAATCTCACAATATCCCATTCCACAAAGTTACAAAATTTGCCACAGTCCAAATACATCATAGACCCGAGTTAGCTATGATAACGAAATTGCTGCCATGGCAGCGCCTGCTCAGTGGCTTGACATAGTGTTATTTGGATCGGGAAGTGGGGGGTTGTTGGTTCGAAGCCAGTTGAAAATCCGTCACTTTTAACTTGCAGATTTCTGAGGGGGAAGTTTTTAAACAAAGAAGTGGTCAAAAGTGTAAGAGTTAGCAGAAGTCATGGAGGGATGTGTAATTTTTAGGGTTGCACCGACTAATCAGTGCCGAATATTGCCATGTCAGTTCTGACACAGTAACAGTAAAAAACACAAACTTAACGATTATATCAACTGATTATTAGTTTAAGTAAGCGACATTTTTCTTTACCCGACATGAAACTGATAGTAATTGTTATGTAGATTGCTTATGAGAAATCACCAAGAAAAAGGGAAAAAAAATATTTTAATTCATTTCCCCTCCTTTACATTGAAGTAAAGTACTGCAGCAATTTAAGTCACTGCATGGTTCATTTTCAAGTCTGTTTACATCATGAAATAATTAGTTGGAATCGGTATCGGCCGATATTGGTCGGCCGATTCTTTCATCGAATAATCGGTAATCGGAATTGGGTTAAAAAACTTATCGGTGCATCATTACATACATAATGGCTTAACAATAAGATTTGTTTTTTGAGGGGAATAAGCTACCACTGTAGGAATCTAAGATTGTGTTTTAAAATGACCCACCTGCCCACCTGCTAATTAAGTAACCTTGAGTCTTGCCCATCAATTTTTCTTCAGTATAGAACCAGGGAAGTCACTTCTCAGTAAAAGATGACCAATCTCATTATTAGTTTTGTATCAATTCACATAGTGCAAAGAAACAAGAATTTTTTTGAGAAGAATCCCTGGGTCTGATATAACCTTGGGTCTTGCTCCAACAGTTCTTCAGTGTAGAACCGGGCAAGCCACTTCTCAGTAAATGATGACCAATTTATCAATAAGTTTTGTACTTTATCATTTCTAAGTGTAAAAGAACCAGATTTCTTGTAAAGAAATTCTAGACCTGATATCAATTTCTTGGATTGGAGCCTTGTCATTTCTTGAATGAGTCCAATGACCTGCACCCATCCTTCTTGATTGCTTGCCACACCTGGTCGCACCGAAAAAAACCGACAGTTGAATGACACCATTAATTCATATGTTTCTCACAGTTTACGTTCAACATTGCTTAAACACGAATTACACGTTTCCTGTGTTTTTCACTGATATCACATGGAATGTACTTTTCTGTGTAATAAATTGTTCCAGATGTTAATTGATTTTTTGGATTTCAGCCATGGTGATCAGGCCATGTTTCAAGTCATTGACTTATGTCCACCGGCCCAGGTAAGCAACGGGAGGTGGGAGGGCATACCTGAACATGACTGCAGTGTAAAGGTTGTTTGTTACTCTTCTAAATGTTACAATATTGGAAAAAAGTAAAAAACAGGAGCATGACAAATTTGATGCCAGATACCTGGTTGTTCGAAACCCAGTTCGCAACAGCACGATGCAATACAAGACTCTTTTACAAGAAACAACCCTATGTAATGTACAATAACTGTGAGAGAAAATATAATGTCTAAGGTGAGCCAATAGACTGAATTCATAAAGGTAACAATTGGTTTTTCTATAGCTTTTATTTGGATTGAAATGAATGTAAGACTTATAGAAAAAGTAATTGCTGCAGTGAATTTGGTGTTTGGATGCACATCCGGATATAATAGGCCTACATGTACATCCTTAAGACTTCCAAGTTTCTTGTTTGACATTTGCTTTACAAGTTCAAACTCTTCTACTATGATACAAAAGTGACACTTTCCTCATATTGAATGTAAGGAAGTCGTATCTGCAATAGGTGCCTTTTCATTAATTTACATCGCACACTGATATAATGTCAAGTCTTGGGTCCTATTTTAAGGGCAACTGACATACAGGAGAGAGAATTTGAGCTATTTATTGCACTCTAGTAATACATACATACATACATACATACATACATACACTGGCATTTGTAAAGTGCCTTTTAACCAAAAGGATACAAAGCGCTGAGAAAGAGAAAGAGAAGGAAAAAAAGGAAGGAAAGAGGACACACCAACTAATTCGGGAAAAGGTGACTTTTGATCGACTTCTTGAAGGATGCAATGGTAGTGGAGCCTCTGGCTACAGCAGGGAGCTGATTCCATAGGCGTGGCGCTGAGGTAGAAAATGCCATATCGCCAGTCAGAGTACGGGTCCTTGGAGAGCTCAGGTGGATGGATGTAGAGGACTTGAGGGAGTAACCAGACGGCTTGTGAATGTGGAGGAGGGATGAGATGTATTGCGGAGAGAGGCTATTCAGGGATTTGAAGGTATGGACAAGGGTGCGGAATTGGATGCGCTGGGCAACAGGAAGCCAATGGAGATCCCGTAGGAGAGGAGAGGAATGAGTGCGCTTGGGTTTCTTGAAAATGAGGCGAGCACATCGGTTTTGGATCCTCTGAAGACGGGACAAGTTCTTCTGTGAGATGCCATTCAGAAGAGCACTGCAATAATCTACCCTTGAGAGACATTTAACATAAATCACATATGGCAGCTTGTAGATACAATTGCTTGGACTCACATGACAATATGTACTTGTTCATCCTATTCTCCATGTCCTGGGGCCGATTTCACTAACATTAAGCGATGGTCCCTAACTCCGTTTTAATCGCTAAATCCAAAAGTAATCGTTAGTAGTGGGTATTTTTAAAAATTTAGCGATCATTTTTGGGAGTTTAGCATTCAAAACAGGGTTAGCGACCATTGTTAAATGTTAGTGAAATCGGCCCCTGGTCTGCACAACTGCCGAACAAAGTAAAAACGCAGTATGTGCATTTAGAAATCAATTACAAGCTACTTCCTTTTCCCTTGAAGAAATCCTGCACAAATGAGCTGACGATCAAAACTCAAGGCTGTATCTACTCTATCAACCATACATGTATACAACCTTCTTGAATGGGAGTGGATTAAAGTGAAATTACATGCTTAATGGAAGTATCTGCTATGCTTTATGAATGCACATACTGCGTTTTTACTTTGTAGGGCAGACAAATTCATATCTCATCAATAGTGGCCGAGCGGTTAGAGCACAGTTCTTGTAATACATAGGTTGTGGGTTCGAGCCCGGGCCGGGCTGTTTTCGTCTCCTTGTTTCCTTGGGCAAGAAACTTTACTCTACTTGCTCCGTGGTTCGGAGTCACGTAAAGCCGTTTGTCCCCTGTACGAATAGACTCCTTCATGGGGTATGCAATTCATGCAAGTACTGTGTATCATTGATTGATTGATTGAATAGTGACAGCTTCATGTTTTTGAAACATCATGAAACACTTCCCCTGAAGCTGTACTCAATTCATAAGTGGAAATCAATTGGATGATTTATTTGTAAAGCAACTATGCTTCCCTGCAGCATTATTTTATCACTGAATCATGTATTATCCTGCATTAAACAATTACTCCAAGCACATGGTAGAATAAATAAACTAAAACCACTCTTGAATTTCTTTAGCTGTGATGTTAAGTTCATGATTTTGTATTAGCAAAATAGATATTAGATTTGGAGAATCCTTCTGTGAAAGTCACATTCACTTAGCATATGTAGCATATTTCAGCCTGTCATAGATTCAATATTGGAGCCCTGGCCATAGAACAACATCTGATTTTGGGTAAGTTAGTATCAATCAGTCGGGTCCTGGTCAAGGCTCGCTCTACGGTGGGCATATTGACAAGCCCTAAGCCCGGGCCCTGAGCAGCGCGATCCAACATCCGACGTAAAGACTTGTTGTTGCATTCTGATATTCATATGTTTGTCCTGGTATAATACATACTCAGGTAGGTGAATGTATTCCAGGACGTGAACCCCCAAATAAACTTGGTAGTGATCTCTTCGATAATAATTACATTATACTTGAATAGGGTCTTGCCTATAATAGATAGAGCGCAGAGATTACAAAAACATACATGACAAAATTAGATGCTACCTTCACAATAATAATGATAATACAATATAATGGGTATCAGGTAACTTCATCAGTGGTCTAGGAGCCACTGCGACTACTTGCTCAAGCCTGACTACAAAACTACACGCACAAACTAAAACTCTCCGCAATTTATCACGGTTGTTGGCATTGATCATCATACAAAGCAACAATCTCCAGGCGATGATGACCAGTGTTTAATTTTAATTACAAAGTCTGAAGGTGGTTACTATTAAAATATGATGGTTACTTTATTTCACTTGAGGGAATTCCAAAAATGGTACCTGATACCTGCACCATACATTTTTTATTAATTTATGATCACCAACCACCTTGTAGGTGTTGTATACCTTGATGACAAAGAATATCATATCAATTTTAATGAATAAAAATATGTAGAGACTTATTTTAGTACTTCTACAAGATCAAAGCAATTTGAATAAATAATGAAAATAAATAAATGCAGATGCTTATTCAAGATGAAAGCATTTTATGTTTAGATGGAACACTAGAATACTGTCTGCCAGGTCGTCTCTGCTGCTTTATGATATCTAGAATCTACCAAAATAATGCATGGGTTAATGAAGCAATTGATATGAAGATGTCTTGACCATGCCTAAACTCGAAGACCAAGATCTTCCAATTTTACAAATTAAGTAAAGTATATGAAAAAGGAATTACTTGGTTGACAATTTCTCTTTTTTCTCTAAAGTTAAATAGGTATAAATAGCTTACAAACTGAGAACATCTATACCAATTTTGTTAACCAAACTCATATTAACACAAATTCACTCCAACCTCAAACAAACCGAGACTTCCTTAACCATCTTGTTAATTTCTGGTTTCAAAACCAAACCTACTGACACTAAACCACAGCCAAGGAAGTTTCAACTCATGAACTGCTGCACAAAATCTTCCTTAACACAGTCCAACTGAATGTCAGTAGCGACAAATGGAGGCCATGCACACCTGAAGCATTTACAAGAGCTCAAAAGAAACACACAGTAGTGCAACATACATGTATGAGCTAAACATTCTCCTTTCTTGCTCGCTCTCCTCCTTTACAGCGTGGGTGGATAGAGAACTCAAAATTGTCTGTGCTTTTAGACAAGTTAAAGTAATGATCGGGCATTCACCTCTCATAGCGGCATTTTTATCCATGAGCATGTATATCGATGCAAGGAAGAAGAGCATTAAATAAGAGCAACTGAACACAAGTTAAATTGCATTTTACTTATATTTAAAAAAAATTAAATTGATTGTAACCTCTTTACTAACACAATATTATGCTTCGATGAATTTGTCTCATCTTTTTTTTTCAAGCAAAACATTGTCTCATCTTCCACTGTTTGATAACTTGCCTCCTTAACACAAATCATTTTCAACCCAAACCTAAAATACCACAATTCAATTACAAAGTAGTTAATTTCCAATTTAAAACTGGAAACATATTTATAAAACCTTAGTCAAAGATGCCATTGCATAGACAAATATGTTAGGGAAACAGATTTTGATGAAATCTGTCTAATAATTACTACTGAAAGTTATTTTCACACAAATCCACTCAAATTAAAAAAAAAACATCCTTTAGGGATGCACCATTAGATTTCCAGGGGAGAGCAGGAAGTTGGGTTCGGGTTGAATTTTTTTTTTTCGCGCCCCATTCGGCAGCAAATTTTTTTCCCTGGAAATTACTGTTTTTCTGCCTATTCCATGTTCAGGGGAATTTTTTTTTTTTTCTGCCTGTGGAGGGGGGGATTTTTTTGTTCAAAAAAACTTCCTGCTGCCCCTTGAAATCTAATGTTGAGCCCCTTACCATCTTGTTAATTTCTGGTTTAGAAACCAAACCTATTGACAAACCACAAATAAGAAAGTTTCAACTGACGAACTGTTGCACAAAATCTTCCTAACACATTAATGTTAACAGCGAAATATGGAGGCCATGCACACCTGGAGCAATTTGCTAACATCTTGAGCTCAAAAGAAACACATACAGTGATGTAATTTGAATGAATGACCTGAACATTTCCCCTTCTTGCTCACTCTCCTCCATCGCAGCGTGGGTGGAAGAGAAAACTTAAAATAGTCTATGCTCTTAGACGAGTTGAAATAATGATCGAACATTCACCTCTTTGCTGGATATTTCATGTCCATGTATAACGATGCAAGGAAGCAGAGCATTAAATAGGAGCAACTGAAACAGATTTAAGATATACATTTTACTAACATTTAAACTTAAATTTCTCAAAACCATTTTCCTGAAATGCTTAGTCAATAACAAATGTATCACACTCTGTACAGTGTACCGGATTGATCAGCCGTCTCCTTACAACAAATTGGCTCTTCAAACTAAAACTCCATAAACCCCCGCATAAACCACAATGCTAATTACATAGATTTCTGACTTGAAACAGGGAAATACGTCGAATTAGGCCTTGATTATTAGCAATGCAAAATGATTTTGTTAAAATCCACATTTGGTTATAAATGTCAAATATTAATGCAGGTACAATGATTCTTAAAGAAGACAGATCGTGTCACTAGAATTCGTCCCTTCGATTACACTGCCAACCGTGCCTTGAGCTATTTGCAAGATCATGTTTCTAAAAGAAATATATCCAGTGCTGCAATATTTTTAAAAGACTTCAACAATGCTTCCTTCAAATGTTGTGCTTGGCTTTTATCTCTTGTAGTGGCACGGTACAAATGACATTTATATACGTAAACAAAGAACTCTATCAAATTGTCTGTGCCGAGTCTCGGAGAAGTTGAAGAAATGATCAAACATTCACCTCTGCTGTCTACGATTTTCTATCTGATATAAAGAGGAAAGTATCGAGAAAAATTTAGCGACAATAAATATTCTATATTCACAAGCAAAGATATGACACAATCATTAAAATGCTCAATCAGGCATTGAACCTGGGGCGTAGAGTAGATAGAGTACGTCTCAATGATGTTTTTCATTTAAAGTCGAGTCGTGTAAGCCACTCTTAACGCGCATGTAAATCGGGTGGCAATAAGCGATCCAAATCAACAAATCACACACTGTTGATACGTGCGTAAGTTAGTGCATCGCTACGCAGAATAGCTTAACAACAAGCGTCGATAATAAAAAAAAACGCTAACAAGTGAAGAAAAAAACCTTGAGACAAACTATAGTATCGATGGAAGCAAAAAAATTGTTTTAAATCTGAAAGCTTTTCGTTCAACTCCACATTGCTCTGCACTTCTGGGTCTGGATATAGATTTAAATAAAAAAACAGTCAAAGAATCTGGATCTAATGTGAAACTCAAACCCCAAACCAACAGACAAGTTTTATTAACCACAAAACAATTCAGCAGCACTTGAAGATATCTAATGTTAAACCACTCGCTTATTAACATACATAGAGCCCCTGTTCAACAGGTTTACACTAGTACAATGTTACATAAAATGATATCTTATTACATTTTCAACTATGTCGGCAAAATTAAGGCCAAATATTTTGCAGAGACTTCCGTTTGAGGGGAGTGAGCTCTACTGAGCCACCCTGCTCCCCTCAAATGTTTTATTAGAGCTCAATTAATAGAGCACGATGGTATTAACATCAAGTTAGCTCCTCTAATTACGTCCCTATAGAACTTCAGGAGAGCTTTTAATAGAGCCCCTGCAAATTTCAAATGGACTTCCCATTTTCTTGAATTGAAACTTTGCTGGTATTTTGTAGTAAGCACAAGGATTGTGAATCTGCCAAAAATAAATTTTGGCAAATTTCGACCTTGACATGTTATGTATTTTCACCTGTAGCTCAAAATGGAGTTTTTGGCATTTACTGCTCATACGGGCTGGACAGCCACAAATGTAAGGCAGGCTGAGGCTATTTGGACTGTGTGGAAAAAAAAGTGACGCTAAATTTTGTTACAGAACCTTAACAAAATACCAAGTGGCCCCAAGCAACCACTTCTTTATTCTTTTTTATTGGAGGGGTGAAGGGCAGTGAATTGCAGTATTCAATTCATGAATCAAGTACAGAAAAAAAACTTTAAGATATTTCTTTTTTTTTTTACTTTGAACATGTTCCAAAACATCTCTGTTTTTAAGTAATGGATACCTAATTACCTTATTTCATATAACCATATGTGACCATTCATCTCGAACCAGCCGTAACTGCAGCCTCTTGTCATTTTTACTTATTTACATATTTGCAAAGACCATATTATAAAGATTAAAATGATACCTTATTGAACTTCATCAGTTTTGAGAAGTCAAATTATGGTCCATCAAAGGTTACCAGGGAGTAAAAGATGGAACTGAGATTTATCAACAGATTCAAAGATCAGTAAGCCCTATATATATTTTCTGTTGATTGTTCTCGGAACATACGGATATATTTCATATTTCCGATCACTTTCTTGAAATGAAACTTTGCAGGTGTTTGAAGTAAATCAATTTTGGCAAATTGCAACCTTTGCATCAATTTTCACCTGTAGCGCAAAATGAAGTTTACTGCATTTTCGGCCGTAAAGAGATGAACGGACACATACTTTCCCGCTCCAAATTATTTCCTCATAAATAATTAAAAACATTCAGAAAGCTCATTTTTTATAATAATGACCTAAAATCATCAAAAATGCATACTAGTATAGGTAACTTATCTATTCAATTATGAATAAATCAACGTTTGTTTTAATATTTAATCTTCCATTGCCATAGAAATGGTTGATTTCATGGGCCATACAAATACATCACAAGTACAAATCTCATTAATATGTAACTTATCAATTTTTTATAACCTCATTATTACCTTGTAACTGGATAGAATATTTTCAGGATGTAAGTTTTAAAACGAATGCGCAGAAATGTATATAAACTCAAAATTTTTATGTGCAGACGAAAGTAGTAATTAATGTGCATTACACACCATATTTTCAAATGCAATTAATGCAATTCCGGATTAGTTAGTTCAATAGTTATACAATATAGATTCTGTCAAAAAATGATAAAAATAGGATAAACGCCTTTTGAGATATGGCTGAATAATGTTCTTGTGCGGAAATACTTACGAGCGGGAGTGTATCATTAAGTCTTGACAGATAACTCTCTGCCTTAGACACGGCAGTCACTCAGAGAATTAAATGACAGAGCCCTGAAGAAAAACCTACAAAACATATAGACCTAATTGATTCCACTTCGCCAATTTGTAACCTTTTCCATCACAAGAACTAGGTCTTGCATAAACCACTATGACAAAATTCACTTCAACCCCAAACCACTAACACATGGACTAGCACATCCCCTTACCACTAAATATCATGGTTAATAATTGTAAATCTAACTTCAAACTTGAATCCCACTGACATAAAACCACTAATGCTGATATGTAAACTAATAAAATGTCACTCTTCCTTTTCTTCCAAATGACTTATGGATGTTGTCAAGCATCCAGGTAGAATAAATAATAAGATAGTTTTGCAATCAAATCACTGAACTTACTTTTATTTTTAAGTGCAACCTTTTTTGCCGTTAGACAACCAGTAGGCCAGAGGATGCATCCAGGGTAGGATGCGAAACGTCAGTTAGCACTGTACTTTCTAACCATAATACAGTCAAAATACAATGAAATGATTGCATTTAGGCCTAACAAAATACTTGCTTGATTGGCATAACATAGAAAAAATTTAGGGTAGGTAAAATAAATAAAATACACCCAAGTTTTAGCTATCCTTTGATCAACACCAAATAGGCGGGTCTCTTCATATCATGAATTGATACAGATAAGCGAGTGCGTAGCTCAACACAGCACAACTGCAAGAGATGCAG
Source organism: Ophiothrix spiculata (assembly GCA_000969725.1). Lineage (NCBI taxonomy): Eukaryota > Metazoa > Echinodermata > Ophiuroidea > Amphilepidida > Ophiotrichidae > Ophiothrix > Ophiothrix spiculata. The sequence continues at coordinate 18,496 of JXSR01S028481.1, forward strand.
CGAGCACGCGTTGTATGTGTGACTCGCCTATCAGTATCTACGGTGCGTATGTAAGTGGAATTATGTTTACTTGCGGATGAAAAAAAGCCTCATCATTTTCGCCTATTTAGTGTTGATCAAAGTATAGTTTGGGTGCTTTCTTCATTAATTTTTCATAAAAACATGCAACTCACTAAATTTGGGTGCATTTTCCGGCCCTTGTTGTTGTTCTTGTTGTTGTTGTTTTATGTCAGTGGGTTTCTAGTTTGAAGTTAGAGTTGTTGTTGTTGTTGTTGACCAGAAAATTTGGGTCAGGTCGGATTACACCAATCGCACAAATTTTTGGGTCATTTAGGGATTCAACTTAGATACCACCTAATATTTACGTAGATGACAAATATTATTGGCAATCCCCGTAAGTACCTCCTATCAAATCAGATGTGTTATCGATTCCACTTCACCAATTTGCAACCTTTTTCTTCACAAGAACTAGGTCTTGCATAAACCACTATGACAAAATTCACTTCAACCCCAAACCACTAACACCGAGTCTAACACATCCCCTTACCACTAAATATCATGGTTGATAATTAAAAATCTAACTTCAAACTAGAAACCCACTGGCATAAAACCACAAATTAAGCTTGTATTATACCGTGTTTTTTCTTTTACGTTACACGGTCGGCTTTAGACGAAAGTGCACCGGTCAACCGGTCCACGATCGAACTTCGGAAAACCAACACCAAAATTTCCGCTTGCACTTATCATGTATCCCCCATAAGTCCCGATCGACGATCGAAATAGTAATATTTTTTTCCTGATTGTATTGCCTGATTTTATACAGAGAAATATGTCCAGATTGTTGTCATTTTGCGATGTTTATTTTGTTTATTTTTCGGCCTGATCTGCTTGGCGATCTACTTCCTGTTTATCGTCCATTTGTCCGACCTTTGACTTTGGGCTGTGCAGTTTCGATGTATGATGGCGCTATAACGAATCTGCAATGGTGGCCACTTTGAAGGATTGCCGCGAAACCCGGGCTAAACTTCAAAGATTTGTACGATATTGGTGA
>JXSR01S028481.1:28827-40413 GCA_000969725.1 Ophiothrix spiculata
TCGCATGTTTGTTGATGAAGACGTTTGTTGTATTTGGAGGTGAATAAACTCTACAAAAGATGTTGCGGAGGGAGGTGGGGATGTTAAGATGGTACTGTTCTTATGAATGTGTAATATAGAGGATGGTTGAAATGCTTGATTTGCATTTATGAGTTAACTGCTAGGGAGTTATAACAATATGGATGTATTGCTAGGGAATCATTGACCTGCTGGATTTGCATTCATGAGTTACCTGCTGGGGAGTTATAACAATGTTCAGGAGGTGGGGACATCAGGATGGTACTGGTCTTATGAATGTGTAATATAGAGGATAGTTGACCTGATTTGCATTCATGAGTTAACTGCTAGGGAGTTATAACAATGTTCAGGATGTGGGGACGTTAGGATGGTACTGCTCATATGAATGTGTAATACAGAGGATGGTTGACCTGCTTGATTTGCATTCATGAGTTAATTGCTAGGGAGCTATAACAATGTTCAGGAGGTGCGTCAATCTGACTTAATTACAGTTGTGCATATTGACACGCTGGGGTGTGTGTGTGAATGGAAATAAGGCTAAAAAAAATAAATTGTTTGATTGTCCTCCACAACTTTTTTTGAGCAAGTGCGGGCAGTCGGATTTTTTTTTGAAATCAGTACTTACCTGAAAGATAGTAATATACAGCGGAGCCAAGAAACAGCACATGGAAAGAGACAAGAGAGAGAAAATAATTATTAGTGTTGACTTTTACCAATCTGAATATAAAATCATAGATTTATAGGTATAGAGCGGAGATACTACACTCTCCGCCATTTTGATTCTGTCATGGGGATCAAATTGGGGTATTTGAGTTTTGCCGATGATACACCGCATCTTGTCATGATGCGCAAATATTGACAATACACACACATTTCGCATGCAGGGTGGCGTATCAGTAGAGTAAATTGTTTTTTTGCACGGGTTGTCTCTATGCGCAACTAAATCTCAGCACCCGCAGTTGATTTTGGCATAAGTAAATTCACGATGCAACACGTTCAAGCATCTTTATTTGTGAGCATGTGTAGTATGTACCTGGTGCATTTGTATTGGAAGCAAGTGCACCAGGTTCATTTTTGTTCACTTTACCTAGTGCATATGGTGGCTTATCTAGGACAAATTCTGGTGCACATTGCACTTATTGGAAAAGCTTGCTATTCATTATATAATAAGGGTTTAAATTTTTTTTTTTTCATTCTACATAAAACCCAAGAACCTTACAACGCATTAAAATTTACGAAGGTCTGACGTCAGTGAAACCAGTTTGAACAAGCATGTTCTAATGATGAAATCGGATGTGATGAAAAAATTTAAAATTAGTAACTCGTAAGAATAAGCGAGTGTTTGTAGGGGTTATGGTGAAAATTATCATATTTCCTGTTGACATAAACTGTGAACAAACTTCATAAACATGAGAAATGTACCATTATATGTGACTGACACAAATTAACAAAGCCAAAAACAAACAGTGCAAATGTTAGCATTCAATGCTTCGATACATTTGAATTCATTAACTCTGCTTGCCAAGTTATAGTTATAAGTGCAAAACAAGTTCACGTTACAAAAAAATGACGTGATTTGACGAAGCTATAGGGCCACCTTCAAATTTTAGAGCCATACTGCAAATATTGTCTGACTGATCTATCTTAGTTAGTTTCAAATCGGCCAATTCCGATTCAGATTCTCTTAAGTGTATATTACAAAGAACAATTATAAATAACCGATGTTAATGCAATATTGGTGAATCCATCAATCATTTATGTATCATGTGCTTTGTAAAACTTGTTATTAATTCTAGGCAATCACATGTTATGTTTATAGTATTGTGATGTTGCCTGTTGGTTCTGGTATGTCTGTTGGTACTTATATTTTTTTTCAATTTTCCTAGCGTTTGTTGAATCGATTTGCGATATTGGCAGAACGTAGATTCGTTCGTAATTCTGATTAAGTTCCGATAAGCTTAAAATCAGTCCGATTCCAATCCATCCAATAAGGTTGGTCAGACACTAAGCATAACCCAAATGGCATGCAATGGGTAAATATGTATTGGTTTGATAAGGAACTTTAGAGGTCTATGGCTCCAATCCATTGGTAAGCAACCCTTAATTTTCAACTCTCTATTACAAAGACATGGGAACAAAAAGGGATGGTCCAAAAAAGAAAATATACAGAGTAATAGATTTTTACCATGAACTGCTAGGCCTCATTATTTCTTGTGAGACACTTGTGTTGATTCGGAACTTTAAGATCAGCCCGAGGGGGTACTTAGTACAAAAGGGGTTATGGGGACGTGCCGCAAATTCAGGTAGCAAAATCAGGCTCTCTGGTATTTCAATTGGTCCTTTTTCTTTGCAAAATGTGGTATTTTGATGGGTTCTCTTTTCAAAATTTTCTAAAATGACAATTCTTTTCAAAACCTTAGACAATTTTGCCAATATAGTGTAAATTTGTTTTTTGATTAACCTTAACAGAACAAAATCTAACTAAATCTTACTTTAGAAAATCACGAAAATGCGCTAAGTCCAGATACGTCACAGACCAAATCAAATCGCTAGCCGGGCAGCGTCTCCACAGTGGCTTGCTACGGGTATCACTCGCTTGGGAAACAGGAGGTCCCTGGTTCAAATCCTGGTGAAAACACACAATTTTTCACCACCCTTTTCAAGGCTAGAAAAGTTAAATGATCAGTTAAGGTTTCCCAGAGGCACGCCCCTACCCAAACCAAAGCTGCTTTACGATTGAATGCATTCCAAAGAAGTTTTGCTGAAATTGGCTAGCTTATATATGAAGAAGTACATGAAATGGGTCTACTTTCTGATAATGCATTCCAAAGAAGGGTCTAAAATTGTAAAACTTAGAGGTGTTTGATACTAAGCATAATTAAACAGATGTATTAAGAATACAGATAGGGGTTAAGAGTTGGTGCTTTATAGTTTACGGCTTTGTCACACATCACGAAACATAAGAATAACGTACAATATGATGTACACTGGTTTGGTAATTGAGATATTTCAATGACCAAACCAGTGTATATCATTAGTACGTTATTCGTACATTTAATACGAGGGAGGTACTTGTTTCACTCATTTAAAAAAAATCAATATTATTAGGTCATTCAGAGTTAGATTGAACGTGGGGGTTCGAATGAACTCATTATTACGACCTCTGCAATCTTTATTGCCCCCTCATCCCAAGACAATCTGCCCATCAATGATAGGAATGCCAGACTTGCGATTTGACATTCCTTACAAGTTTTCTGCACATCCAAGCGAACCATCGGTACAATGATTCACCTCCCAGCAACAATGAATGAACTTGACTTTAATAGACCTATTCATGCAAATCCTAACAATATTGAATTCACAAAGATACTAAGTATTCACATATGGATCTTCTGTTCCCACTGATTTTTTTTTAAAATTTACGAAGGTCTGACGTCAGTGAAACCAGTTTTACCATACTGATGCGAGCGAGCGAGCGAGTGAGTGAGAAGTATTGACGACTGAGAATCACAGTAAACAAGCTCAGGTTGGCTATCAACATGCCTTATTTGCAATATATCATTCTTTGATGGTGGTGTGACTATCTTGCGTTTTCTGAATCCTAAATTTGTACCTCAGATCTGGATTTACCAGATAAAAAAATCAAACAAAGCTCTTAGAGAAAATTTAATACATATTAAAAGAGAAACAATTTCATCAAAAATAATTTGTTTACCCATCACATGTGTAGAAACAAAATCTTTTTACATTTTGAAACTAGAAACACTGTTTTCACATCTTTTTTTCGCCGGCGAAAAAAATTAAAGCAGGTAAAGAATTGCAATTCCCCAATATTCCTCAAAATCATGGAAAACTACTTGTAGGTTATATTACTATAAACATGTTCTACCAATTCATGTAAAAAAAATATGTAGGTAAAAAATTAGTGTGAAGAATCTAAGCCAGTCCCTTTAACTCTGCTTGAACTTGACACCCTTAAATCAAAGAAATTCCAATCTTTGGGAAACCAAATTCTATGGGTTTTCAAACATTTCACTGCATTTCTAAAATTATCCATAGGAAGGAAGGATTATCTATAGGTCCATTGTTTTGAAACTTTACACCCATGATCCACATTTCCTGTCTCTGCAATGTTTTGAAAAATGCCTGCGATTTCATGTCTTTGATTAATGACCTAATTGTTACAAATGATTTCAATTGTTTCAAAATACTTTCCATACCAAAATTGGGTGTTGAAGCAATAAGACACTCTAGTTAGGCCTAGTAGGCATTTTTTTACAACCTTGCAATTTTGATCATACAGGAAACCTAAACAATAACCTTGAACTTGAATGGAAAAAAATCAATTAAATAGATTCTATAAATAGTTTTCAAAAAATAGTTTGAAATCTCAAAGTGGTAAAATCATGATAATTAGTACTTTTAAACTATTCTGCCAAAGTTACAAATCGAGGATATTTTTTGGTATTTTTTATTTAGTGATATGTCTAACCGCAGATGTAGGCCCCTATATGTCTTGCCCGTTGGTGCCAAAAAGTTGAGTGTGCTTGAAATTCCCTTGGACAAGGAACTAACTGCTAATTGTCTCGTGGAAACCCGTTCGAAACTCGAGGAGCTGATCCGGGTAGCGATGGTGCGATTGTGGGCTGATCATGGTTCAGCGCCCGTAGAGGTTGTCGCAGAACCTGAAATGATGCTTGGTGTGGAATGAAGCTTACTTGGGCCACAGTGGTCAGCGAACACCTGCAAAGTGTGCAGAGGCCGAGTGGAATTACAAATCTGGGAGGCATAGCGAACTTTAAGTCCCCAGTATTTTATATGTCTTACATTAGGAATTTACAATCAAATCTTGTTGCCCAGAATACTTCCATACATAGACCCGCTTCTTTGTTAGAATCGAAATGGATTTAAAGAAAAATGATCTACCATCCCTCAGACTCTTGCATTGAGAAGAAGGAAAGAAAGAAAGAAAGAAAGAAACCACTTGTTTGACATCCTTCATGCCTATAAGTATTCCTTAGCCCATCACTTTGGCTATTAAAGGAGCTTGGTCAGATTTTGCAAAATTTGGTTTTCAATGTCATATGAAAGATGCCCACTGAAGAGGTCTAAGTTTCAAATTTCAGCTGAATCAGTCAAACCATTTTGATTTTATAAGAAACTTTGTATTTCAGAGCCACCTATACATTACTGTGTAAAAATTAATTATGGTTACCATAATTAGACACATTTTCATATCTCCAAAACGGAACATAATTCAGCTGTGAAAATTTCACACGGATTATGAAAAAAATATAAGCAATATTTTGGTACCAAAATCTCGAAATGTTTGAAAAAAAGGAGAAGCAATCGGACCAAGCTCCTTTAAAGTGACTTACGACAATTCCTTTCCCATAGTTGTTTGTATCTAGTGCTGGTCCAGAGCTGAAAATAGACCACCATTCCCATATAAAAATCCTTATACCATTTCTATCTAGTATCTGGCTCTTCTAAAGACTGAATCCATACTGAAAAGACTAGAATGGAGGATAGAACTCTGAATTTATAGAACAACTGCTTGACAGAATTGACTGTAGGACCAAACTTGATCATTTTGAATTTGCTAATGACACATTCAAGGTAGACCTAGTATTTCTGGGTCTCAAACCTGATATTTCTCAAACCAATATGTATTTGGAAAATAAATTCAAGCTCCTCAGAGCTAAGTTGTATCACCCAATGGAGAGACTGAGAGACAATATTTCAGCCGGTGTGCTCCACGGTGACACCTTGGCACCCGTCATTTTCATCACAGTTCTTGACCACATAATGCGCCATGCACTTGCAGATATCAGCAATGAAGCAAGAATCCTATTGGAGCTCAGGAGCAGATGATATTCTGCAACCTGACTTCATGACCTATTTCACCAATAATATAGCTCCTAGCATCATCTATAAACAAAGCAGAACTCCTGAGTGTTGAGGCCTGGGGGTCACTTACATTGATGGAAGGTACGGTATGTGCTGTGCTCAAGACCCCCTTTTCAAACCTCCTCTCCTGCTCCCCAAGATGTCCATTTCAAGATTACTTCCATTCTTAAGACCTCCATTTTCGTTGAATATGGGTCAAAAGTGTGTTTTATAAAGTTTCAAACCTAATTTTTAGCACTTTTCAGCTCCAGCAGTCGTAAATTTACGGTAAAAAAAGCAGTTGCATTCATGAAAATGCAGTTCCATAGACCCTATTTTTGACCAAAAATCAGTTCTGCAAGACCGTAAGTTGGATAACTTGTGTGGCACATATCTACCAAACTTTTTTTGAGATTCCCCCAACAACCCCCCACCTCTCTCACTGAATGACCCCCATTTGTAACATGCTCGGTCACTGAATGACCCCAATTTTCTGACGAAGATGCTCAAACTGAATGACCCTTATTTTCATAAACATTTTTCGCGAATGCTCTCACAGAATGACCCCATTTTTCAGCAGTATCAGAGGAGCTGATGATGTTCAAAAGTGAGTTTTACCAAGTACTTTCTCATGATAGTGGCTCTATGTGAGTGTTACACCTCAGGGTTATACCTCATGAAGAATTTTGGGGTGAGCACCTCTTGAACATTGTCAAAATTGCTCGAATTGGCGCAAGATCAAAAACCTTAGCCGGAGCACTGGTGGTCATTTTATTCAAATAGATGCAGATGAATGATGATTCATGTTTGGCTTTTATAAAATCAATCATATAGGAATAACCAGAAGTGACATTCAGTTAAGATGATTCAGAATACTACAAAGTTTCGTAAATTAATTGAGAACACACACCAACTCTTGAATTTGAGTGAATACATTTCTGTTGCCAGCTAAGATGTGAACTTTACATAACCCCGTGCCACACTCACTCTGATTGTAGAATCTGATTCCTTTATTTATTTAAACAATTAACTAAAGCAAATGAGTCACTTGAAGTAGGAATTACCATTCATAGCACTAAACAACAACAACAAGAGGCATTTGTACTTCCAGTGCAGTGGAATTGTGATCCAATGAGTCAAAAGCTTTAGAGTTACCAGAGAATATATCTAGGGAGGGGTAGTTCTGAATATTTGCCTTTGCAAATGTCACACTGCAGTATTCTTATGCTGCCTATTCACCTCTGATTCACAAGTATATCTGAAGAAATGTTGGTCCAATGAGTCAAAAGCCACAGAGCAATTTGGTGAAATTGATAGGGACGAGAAGCGCTGAATATTTGCCTTTGCATATGTAAAACTGCAGAATTTGTTGGTTGCCTACTCACAGTTCTATACTGACAAATATTGATCCAATGAATCAAAGGCTTTGAAGTTACTGGAGAAAATATCCAAGGAGGGGTAGTTCCCGGGGGGTAGTTCTAAATAATTGGCTTCTGAATAATGTCACACTGGATTTTTAGGGTGCACCACAATGTTCTGACACACCAGTGTTCAGAATAATGTCATCAAGTACAATACAATTCTAATCCTAATCTTACCTTAACCCTAAATCCTATCCTTACCTTAACCCTTATCCCTAAACTAGTCCCTAACCCCTAACCCTAACCCCACTGAATCTCACAATATTCCATTCCACAAAGTTGAGACCCGAGATAGCTATGATCACGAAATAGCTGTTATCAGTGGCTTAACATAGTGATAACTGGATTGGGAAGCGGGAGGTCCCGGGTTCGTATCCTGGTGAAAACCCGAGATTTTTGACTTGCAAATTTACGAAGAAGTGGCCAAAGTGTTAGGGTTAATCCTTACCTAATCCCTGACCACAATCCTAATCCTAAATCTAATTCCTAATCCTAACCCTAAACTTCCAGAGAGTGTTTGACCCAATTTTAAGGTCATGTGTCCAAAAGGTTACTAACCTCTAATCTGGGTTGCTAGTCTCCATTTGAAGCTTAGAGTTTCAAGCAAAATTCGAGGTATGTCTCAATTTTTGTATTGGAACAAGAGTTAGAAATTATATCAACTATCTTAATGATAAATTTGTGCCCTTACCTAATGGAAATTGCCCGGTAGATACCAAAAATTTGGTAGGTATGTGCCACACGGATTATACAACTTAGGGTCTTGCGGAACTGATGTTTTCGGTCCAAATCAATGGAACTGATTTTTCTCCAAATCGAAATGGGGTTTTTTTTCGTGAAATTACAACTGTTGGAGCTAAAAATCACTGAAAATTAGGTTGAAAACTTTGTAAAACACACTTTTGAGCCATTAAAGGTGAAAATGAGGGTCTTCGGTACTGAGGTAATCTTGACTTGAAATGAGCATCTTGGGGACCAGGAGAGGAGCTTGAAAAGGGGGTCTTGAGGGCGGCACATACCCTTACCTTCTATCAATGTAAGTAGCCCTGAGGGGAAATTGCTGACACACTTAACACAGGAAGCATGTCTACTATATTGTACTTTAATTGACTGGTCTACGAAAAATCAACGAATTGAGTATTTATTCGATGTCTTGTTTCCCATCAAAAAACAACAAATCTTAACCACAATTGTGGCATAAAATTCCTTTACACAGCATGTCCACATCAGCATATTCAGTAATCAATCAAGAAAAAACCAATCAAAACAAGTGAAGAACTCGAAAAATAATAACAACAAATAATAAGAGTCAACCATGATAATGAGATTGTGCAAGGTACGTGACCTAGTTTACAGATGTCTTTCAAGAAGGGTTCAAATCTTGTCCGAGCAGAACCCATTCACAAACACTTGCAAATGGGTGCTAATGCAAAAAAAAAAAAAAAGCTGACCTTAAAACTGTTTAGGTCATGATATTCTACTCCAGAGAGTCAAATTAATTTTCTAGTTAAAAAAAATCCATTTATAGGTACCGTTCATGATTCTGATGTGACAAAAACCTCATCTCTTTTTTAGCTAATTCAAAATTCATAATAAATGTATGCTGAAAATTTCACTCGATTCTGATCATTCGTTTTCAATTTACAAACATTTAAACATTTTGAAAATCCCCATCTAGGCTACTGTGCTGGAATTACTGTCGGGTCCCGGCAGTAATTAGAAAATGACACAGTTTCTCACGTTTCTCAAAAATGCAAACACATTTGAAAGAATGGTTTGGGATTGTAACAGCACCAGTCAAGGATTCTTACTAGCTAAAAAAACTATATAGAGGTGACCTTGAGGATGAAAAGTGGATCATGAATTGCCCCTTTAATAAACGAAATCAAGGGCCTATTGCGAAAAAATACAAGATTTCAGCTCCCACGCCCCCGCAAAAATGTTGTTAATTACAATAATCCAAGTTTTGTCATTCTTGACCTATTTTGCAATCATCGCCTACAGTTTGCGCGGCGCCCCCTTTCTTTTTGGCGACATATCTGCTGTCTTCTCTTTTTATGGTTAATGGAATAACTTTCGCTTCCGAAATATATATGTAAACAGGACGTAGTATGTAAATAATCATCCCCAAATTATAAAACAAAATAATCATCCGAAGTCACATAATCATGTCTTGTTGTTAATTTCATTACGTTTTGCGCCGATGATTTTGAGGTATAGAGCACATAGGTAAACATCCTCGAAAATGGCACGATTTTGCATTCAAATAATTAGTTAATACAAGTGCAATAAAGTATGAAGTCCAGGCTCATAGCAAGCTATGATGTTTAGTTTAGAGGTGTAGAGATAAGCATCTCCTTTTTCAAACCAAATATGCACATTCAATGTTGAATCAAAATCAAAATTTCAAAGTCCACCGTTGAAAAGTGAACAAATATGTGATGGCTCACCCCAATTTTGCGACTGAACACTTTTCAAGAAAATTGTGCAAATAGGCAGCAAAAAATAAGGTAAACAATAAGAATTTCCTGCAAACTGTCTGTTGTAAAATTTGATCACCTTGATCAATTTCAACAGGTAAGGTGTCATTTTAAAGCTTAGAAAATGCTGTAACAGCTGAAATGATAAAATCAAAATTGAAAAATGATTGAGTTGAAACTTTTAGCATATTTTCCACCTTGGTTGATTTAAAACTTCAAAATCTTTGCAATGTTGAAAACTAATTGAATTGAATCTTTGATGTTGATTCAACAACGTTATACCCACTGGGTAGATTTAAAGGACCAGAATACTTTAGGTCCCTTCCAAAATTTCAGGGTAAGGGTATGTTTAGGGTTAGGGTCGAGTCATGGTTAGTGAGTTAGAGTCAGGTCATGGTTAGCCAAGTTTTTGATGGGACCTTAAGTATAGTCGTCCGATTTAAATTCCAGACCTCTTGCATGTCAACCCAATGTCATCCGTATCAAACCACTTGACAGTCGGTACTAAAATTTAGTATTGTCCATCCCCTGGCAATTATAGAGCAAGACTCAACAGTGCACCAATTTACAGCACGCCACATGATTTGCTTTTCTCAACTTAACCCTAACTCCTAAACGTTTTAAAACTATCCAAATTTGTCATACAAAAATTTCCTGTTTCCCCTGGGATTCGAACCTCAACCCATAGCTTGACTTTGGATCGGGATGGTAGAGGTCAACCTCTCGCATCCAGATCCAACGTCCAGCTATGGCAAGCCACCGAGTATGCCTGCCATGGCAGGAATTTCACATTCATCTGTATCCCCGTCTATTTTTGCTAGTTTGATTTTGTCGTATAGTGACGTATTAGGGTTATAGTATTGAAAAAAAATCAATTTCAGCAAATTACAACCTTGACATGTATTTTCACCTGTAGCTCAAAATGAAGTTTCTTGCATTTACGACAGATACAGGCTGGACAGCAACAAGTGAGATCCAGATCATAGCAGTCATGCTTAAGTCTCTGGCATAATTCCTCAGAAAAAATCTATCATGTGCCCATGAATTGCAGGTTACCAGTCTCGTTCGTAAAGAATTGTGCCTTGCACTTTGGATATATTTGCATCGTCCACAGAATTGACATCAGCAGATATTTGGCCTTCAAATGTGTTAAAACAGGGAGAATAATTTTAACCCAGTTATCTAGGTATAGCTTCATTACATAAGGAAGGGCACAAATAAGTTCAAAATTATTCCCTTGTTTTCCCCCTTTCAAACTTTTACACCACTAGTTGTTTTGACCAGTAAAATGTAGATCTCCTAAAGGTATATCATTGGGACACTCTACACAAAAGCATCAAAATGGTCTGATGTAGATTTATGTGCATTTCAGGTTCTAAACATCAGTAAAGATTGTGTTCTCTTGGTTAATCAACAATTAGAATTCAAATCTGCCCTGTGTACTGACATTTTGATTGCATGATCATAGCAACCAACGCTCAACTTTTAAAGTGCTAACAAGCATGCTAAACAGTCATTGCGCATGCGTGCACATGCTCGTGCACCAGTTTCAATCTGAATTATTCTGAACTGAAGTGCAGTGAAGCTCAGATTAATAATCTGATTTGTTGTGGTTTGGTGGTGCTGTTTTCTTGTAGAGATGGTCAATGTATTCTCACACTACAGCTGAGCGAAACGCCTTTTTCAGTCCAGTGTATTTTTGGCCCTTTTCAAAAAAATGTATATATGTTTTAATATTTCCAAACTATATATTAAAAATATGAAATCCTGAAAATTTC
>JXSR01S028484.1:0-15790 GCA_000969725.1 Ophiothrix spiculata
GCAAGATTCGTGTTCCGTAAGAAATATGCGGTAGACGAAAACACAAAACAAACGAAAGCTGTCCGATAAAATGTCATTTTATCAACTAAAAAATTACGCTTCGATCGCGAAAAATGAACTTGTTTTGTTTATGTTATTATATTGTCACTAGAGGGCGATGTTCTTATTTTCATAAACTACTATCACACTTACACATGCGCAGTTCATAACAAGATCGAATCACCGAGTCACACGATTCTTTCCCACTGGTATTAGTAGCATTGCATTGGAGCAACGTAAAACTGGGTACCGCTGAAATGGCGCCGTTTACTTCCGGGTTTTATTTGCGTAAATAACATGAAAAAGCAACATTTGATCTTGATTTTATCGCAATAATCTTTACTTTTCCTGCATTTTATAATATTTTTGGTTGCAACAATGTATTAGTAAAAGTTTTGGTCTATAACAGTTCGAATTATAGTAATGCAGTAACAAATTCTCCATCATGTAAAAATTGAACCGTGTACACGAACGACCAACAAGCTTAGCTAGTGGTCAAAAAGAACACAGCGCACCATCGAGCTATTAGTCCGAGTTCGACACACGAATTTCACATTGAAAATAATAAAATTAAAGGACATCGTCATTATTTTAAAAACATTTCTTACGGACTAGTGGTTTGGTAAGTCTGAAAATCTGTATCAAATTGTCAAAAAATGACAGCATTACAAGTTGCCATATTCGGCAGTCTAACACACATGACATAGTACATGCAATGAAACACAAATTTTGCGTACGTGAACGGCACTCTCATATTTCGGGATTATTTTCGGGAATCCCGAGTCCTGCCCGAAAAACCAACTCGAGTCTCGGGAGCAATAATTCCCGAAACCCCCAACGTTAATTAGTACAAAGTGATTTCTTGTAACCGTAAAATAATGTTTTTCTAGGCTGAATCCTTCTGACTCCGACAACGTTCTGGTGATCGTGAGAGCGAAATGCGCAATGCGCTACGACAGTGACTGGATGATTCAGGCTCAGACTTTCTTAATTTTTTTTAAATAAAAAAAATATGATAAAAAATTTGAAGTCTGTGCTCGGGCTAGAGTCCAATGGGAGCTGAAAATTCTTCCTAAAATCTTGTGATCCAAGAAAGCAAACAATCTGAGCTCGCGTAATCGGTAATATGTATTCAATTATACCTTACTTGATATTTTAAACATATAATTCTTACCTTCAAATCAAAGTAATTTTCCGAGAAATAATGATGTGCCTACTTTCTGAATTTTGCAAGTTGCTTTTTTCCGTTAAAAAATATGACCATACAAGTATGCCAATGACTAGATCACCTTCTACAGGACTGCTTGAGCTTCCGCGCAGTAGAGACATTCTCACCAACACCTACGGTGAGCGGGCTTTTTCGATGGCAGCTCCGAAGCTGTGGAATGCACTCCCTTACTCCATTCGTTGCTCGTCTACTGTTGAACTGTTCAAATCCCGGCTGAAACATTTCCTCTTTGCAAAAGCCTTTGATGTATGACTCCATTCAAAACCGAAAATTCTTCCTAAAATCTTGTGATCCAAGAAAGCAAACAATCTGAGCTCGCTTGATATTTTAAACATATAATTCTTACCTTCAAATCGAAGTAATTTTCCCAGAAATAATGATGTGCCTATACTTTCTGAACATTGCTTATGTTGCTTTTTTCCGTTAAAAAATATGACCATACAAGTATGCCAATGACTTAGGTTCCATGCTGATACAACTAAAACGAAATTAGAAGAAATTAATATAAAAACATAGGGTCCAATATCAACTGGAATAAACTAGACACTAAACATTAAAAATTCTGTTTCCCTGGCTTCCCTCAAAACAAATCTTAAAAAGCACATCAATATAAATCTAGAGCTGCAATCAACATTTAGTATGCATAAACCTTGATATTTATGGACGTGTCCATTGTTTGTCTTGCACCATAATTTGACATCAATAAACTGCTTTAATGAAATAAATCACTTGTGGCACATTTAAATGTATGCCTTCCATGAAGGCATAATACATGTATGATTATTAATTTATTTTGTATGAAATATCGTCATAAATGTTCTATGTTGAATGTATCTTGATTCACGGTATATTTTTTCTCAACTTGTAACCCTATTATGGGTGCCATCTGCCACACGCTTTGCGTTATTGATGGCATCCACATTTCTATATAGACTGATGATATGTAGTATAATTTATAAGTGTATCATTGTAAATTATTATTGTTTAAATGAGATGAAAACAAATAAAGATTGATTGATTGACTATATGTGTCCCGCCGCGGCAAAAGGATGCAGTTGTCGGCTCGTACATGTTGCTTATTGTAGCATATCTGATGTATACAACTATATGATATGCTTCAATGAGCTACATGTAGGAGACGACAACTGCATCCTTTTGCCGCGGCGGGACACATATATGTTTTGTGATAATGGTTTTTTTTTTTATTTAGGCTCAACACCCCATAGAGAGTTGGTAGAAAATGACAAGATAAAGCAGTATGTTATGGCAGATCCAATGTCTCTTCCTGGAGGTAAGTGCACATTGAATGGTTGCCGGGGCTCCCCACACCATTACGTAAATCAGTTTGGTAGCTAATTGATATTATTGATGAATCCGTAATCACTTTGACAGCGAATTACTATCATTGCTGTATCCATAGCACCCTGTGTAGCATGTCAAATATGCAGATATAGACCTTCATTACAATCAATACAGAACACAAAAATGAATGAATAAGCAAATAGAATCCCTGTTCCTGGAATATGTATCTTTCGATTCAAATCAAATATTATAAGTGGTATATATTGCACTACAAAAATGGTATGATACTATGTACCGAATGTGCAAAAATTGAAACGCCCCAAATGATTTCAAATTAGCTGTGCGCAAGAATTACTGAGCGAGAAAATAATATTCACGTTTGCAGTGCCAACTTGCAGACTAGGATGTAAATGGCCACAAGGTGAAAGGATCAAATGAGCAGACTCCAAGGCAACACCTGTATAAGGTCAGATAGCAATGCTCAAGGTGAGTTACATCAGATGAGCGTAGCCTACCTCTGCATCTTATTCCTGATGACAATTTGGCTCTCATGTTTTATCATATGGGTACATGTGAGCAAAGATTATACATTTCTTGATACCGGTGTAGCCCATATTGTCACTCTTCTTTCCTTTTCAGTTTTTCCAGGAATATTTCGATATAGCTTTAAAGTTGTGTACCAGGTGATGCAGCTCTTCTGGATTCTCTTGATCAAGATGAAATGGCCTTCACATATACTGGTGCAGGTAAGAACATTTGTATGGTCTATAAGAAAATCACAAGACTGAGAATCAGTAGATTTATGAGTTTGAGACCTGCTGATACAGCCAACTGGTTGAATTGCCTTCACACATACAGGTGCCGGAAAGGAGCTTTGGTGGTCTAATGGAACATGCAGATACAATTTAGACTCCAATCAATCAGTTAAAGCTCTGCTATTATAGGCCTACAGCCATTGGCCGTTAACACATATACATTGTAAGTATAGGAAAGGAGCATATGTCTTTTGAATGGCACAAAGAGTCTATAAATCAATATTGTTTCAAATGTATTTAGACAAACATGACCATCTCAACACATCCACCGCCTGTCAACCAGGACATGGGTTGTTATGCCATGCTGTTTCCAATTATTAAACTACATTACTATATGAAAAAATGTTGCTGGTTAATACAGTCTGTTGGTTTAGGTGGCTTATACAAGTCATGTAGTAAGTATAGTACGTTGGAGCTCCGTATTCTGCCTTGGTAAAGTAACAGCAAGGGGTTTAAATTGTGCTTAAAGTTCTTATGTAAGTGCCTTAGTTTCAAAATGAAATGATATCTGAAAGGTTTATATAATAAATGACTACAAAAAGAAGTGTCATTTGTGTCATTGAGCATATAGAGTGTAAACAAATTCCAATAACTATCTTGTTTGATTTCAGAATCCGCCAGCAATACCGACCCTCCCTGTTGCGTGGTTTGCATCCAAGGTCTATGGCAGTAAATTTATTGTTGATTGGCATAATTATGGCTATACTATCATGGAGCTCACACACAAATCAACATCTCCTCTTGTCAGATTAGCAAAATGGTAAGATTTGAAAAAAAGAAACTGTTTTTACCAACGTTTTTTGCGAGAAACACTCGTTTAGAACTGGCATGGGTTTTGCTACTTGTTCTGGTACTCTCTTTGTCCAAAATGAGTGCAAAATCAATGGAAATTGATAATATAATGAGTGCCCAGTTCCTAAACAACACTTTATACTTTGTAGCGTTTAAACAGATCATATAATATCCTACCAACATGGCTTCCAGATCTCTAATTTATCTCCCCCCCCTCAAAAAAAAATATTTCTTATGGGTAGGTTTTTGGGCACTTAAGTTCTCTAGATCCCCTGAAAAGGGGGTCTAGAGAACTTATTAGTTAAAAGTGACCTCCAGGGGATCTGAAGAACTTAAAGAGACCCCAGAGTCAATCAACTCCGTTCCTTAGACCAGGGTTTCAGATGCCGCACACCCCTACCAAAACCAAAGTTTTGTGCCGATTTTCCCCCCAATATTCCCCCAATTCAGGAAATATTACTGATAGGTTATATTTCTAGTAAGTAAAAGAATGATAGTTAGAAAATAGTAGGAAAAATCTAAGCCAGGCTCTATAACTCAGGGCTTAATTATCAACTTCATTAACTTTTCAAATGAAAAACTGTTAAACCTTTTTTTTTTTTGAGAATTTTGCATTTCATTTGATCTTCTTGTACAGAATAAGTCTACACTAACTGTGATCTATGGGAACTGAAATATGCAGCATTGCAACATGGTTCAAACTGAATCATGTTGCAAGGCTGCATATTTTTTATCAGGCTCGGATGGCTAAATACGCAGACACATGGATGCATCGTTGTTGATTCGCGATGAACAACTCTGTGGCGTGTGTGAATACCTAAATATCATATAATCCATACTCTTTTGTGTTACTTCCAAACAGGATAGAGCATACATTTGGTCCGAGAGCAGATGGTCATTTTTGTGTAACAGAAGCTATGAAGAATGATTTGGCCAAGAATTGGGGCATCCCAAAAGCTATCACAGTATACGACAGACCTCCACAAATATTTCAACCAACTCCAGTTGCAGAACAACATGAGGTATATAATAGATAGGCCTAACCTTCTTTAGAAACACAATTGATTTTCAGCAAATGATGTTTCCCGTATCATATAGCTCTTTTACAAGTCTTACTTGTATTGCTTTTGTACTCAAAAGTTAAATCACTCAGTACACAGTTACGCTTGCGTGCATGTTTTATTGCAAAACAGTGCAGTATGCGTTGCTTATAGAAACTATGTGTATAGTTGTCAATCAGAATTGATTCACTAGCACTTTTTAAGCGTTTGCCTTTTTAAATTTACATACGAGGGGGTATCAAAGAGTTTTAAACTTTACCCAGAAGGGATTGAGCTATATCAATGAAATTTTGTCAGAATAGTCACTCGTCGTTATTTACATCATGGTGCAAAAATTGCCTCATAGGTAGTTTTACTTTCTTTACAGGGGATGATTGATGTCATTTACCTACCCGCTTAAAACAAAGCTGCATTGAGGAAATTGAGACATGCGGCATAATTGATTCCTTGCATTTGAAGGGTGATATGGCCCAGTAAATCTTATTGGCACCACCAAAGTTTAATTGTTTGATACCATAATAATGGGTAGGGTTTCCTCTATCCATTGATACCAAAATTATGGAAATCGGTTCATAAATGACGTCACAATGGTGTAAAAAACATGGCCGACCTGGAATTGTTGATTTTCATTGGAACATAATATCAGATTTGTTCAATAAAGAGGATCCCAACAATAACGGTCTGTAGACAATTAGTTGAAAGTAGGAGAAATGTGTTATTTTGCAATTTGACTATGTAAAGATACCTAAAGTATCTCATAATGAAATTTTGTTCCTGGTGTCATTTCTTCTGGGTAAAGTTTAAAACTTTTTGATACCCCCTCGTATACTGTATGATGCATTCATTACCCCCTGTTTGTCCTCATACAAAAAAAGGGATAATATCACTGGTTCAAGGTTTTGCATGAACAAACTGGTACCTCGGGTGGATAAGGCACCTGTCTCGTAATCTATAGGTTGTGAGTTTGAGTCCCGCTCATGCCAATGCATTGTGTCATTTGGCAAGGCACTTTATCCTCATTGCCTTGCGGTTAAATGTACGTATGTTTGTTTCAATGTTGCAATATTTACATCGATTAAGCTGTGGCCTATTTAAATTGCATTGTGTAGTTTAGGTGTGCTTAACAATGTAAAATTCTAGCAAATTGACCCGCGGGTCACCATTAGAGTTTGAAGTAAACCAGAATTATTATTATTGTTATTATTATTACTAATGTCACTCTCTTTTATATATAAACTTTTCAGCTGTTTGCTAGATTATCCGAAACCTACCCAGTGTTTGGCGGCTCGGAAGATTCGCATCAGCTCACAGCATTCACAAGCAGAAAGTCTTCCAGATCAGTAGAGAAAAGACCTGACCGGCCAGCATTGGTAGTAAGTGGCACAAGCTGGACGGAAGATGAGGATTTCTCTATCTTGCTGAATGCTTTAGAATGTGAGTATAGCTATTATAGGAGTACATATTCAAGGTTATTTGAATTCTTTGTTGAGTAAAGGAGCATGCATGTCCGATTGCTTCAACATTTTTCATGAGATTTGGTGCCAAAGTGTTTCTCATACTGTTTTGACTTCGGATATGCAAGTGAACATGTATGCAGGGCACGCTTTAGAAAGGGTGGGTCTAGAAAAATCCAAAATTTGTCAAAAGGGTGGGGTTCAGAGAATTTCTAGTAGAAAGGGTGCCTTGATAAAAAAAAAAGGGTGGGTCTGAAATTAAAAGGGTGGGCTTCTCACCCTTTGACTAAAATTGAAATTATGTTGAAAAACCCCAAGAATCAGAATGAGCATATCATCATTGTGATATAAGATTTTTTTTGTCACCATCTAGGTTTTCTAAAACATTGCTGAGCCAGGCTTAATCAGTAAACCAAAGTGAGCTGAATTCAGAATTCAGTACCCCAATCAGTAGGAAAAACTGATCCAACTTTCTAAAAAGGGTGGGCTCAGAGAACTTTCAGTATAAAGGGTGTCTGGATAAAAAGGGTGGGGTTCAAACCCCACTGCATACAGTGGTGAAAATGTGCCTGATTATGGTAACCATATATATAATCATAATCATATCTACATTTGCAAGTAAGGTATAATGTAATATACATATTAGGAAACCACAAAATACAATTGGTCATTTAAACCTGATGCATATGAGAGTATTTTTCCTACTTCCCCAAGTGGGCGTTAAGCTCACAAAGGGAAAAAATTGAAAAACTACCACACCCTACTATCGCACCCCCGTAAATATATCACTTTCACAAATGAACATTTTTGGGTGTTTATTTGATGTGTTAACACCACATTCAGTGAAATATTTGTGAGGTATAATAAAACAAATACAACATGGTTTATATCGAGAAGTATTGAAAATTCCTGATCCCTCCGTGTTGGATGCATGACTACTTCCCTCTACTTCGCGTCTGGAAGTAGTCACACGCATCCAACACCTCAGGATCATTAATTTTCACTACTTTCCTCTATACCATGTTGAATTTGTATATTGCATCCTTACAGCCAGAAAATATTATTTTGAAAAAGAGGCTATGCATAGATTAGGAAACTATTTTTTATATTAGAATCAGAGAAAATGATCTTAAAATTAAAAAATAATATGGACCAAGTATACTTAAGATTACATCCAAAATTTTAGGATTAGGGTATGTTTAGGTTAGGGTCAAAACATAGTTAGTGAGTAAGAGTATTTGTGTCATGTGACTTGATCAAGTTTTTGATGGGACCTAAAGCATACTTTCTTCCGAAATAATCTTTTGTCATTCATTGCACAATCACCAATTCAAAACCCAAAGCAAGATTTGAAAGATTTTAGCAAGGAGATTGCTTTCATGTATGTTGCATTGAAGCAATACTATAAGATCCTACCCACAGGGTGCCCCCTATCACCCATGACTTTTGATTTTTTGGACTGAGTTGGTTTGTTTTGGTATACTGATACCCTCAAAATCAGTGTTCCTGCTAAGGCCGTATGGTGCGCCATTGGTGCAGGAATTGGGAAAATTTTATAACAGGTTTCTTAAAAATGTGTGGGAAAGATGCTCTTCCTTGTTCTATTAACCAATTTTCAGCCTCAGCTTGTGATTTTGGCGCAAGCACCTCTTCATCTTTGTCAGAATCAGTCGAATTTGCGCAAACTCAAGAACCTTAAAGCGAGCACTGCTCCAAATGATTTGACACAAAGTTACATACTTTTTCAGTTAGGCCTATGTAATTTGTTGAATTGAACTCAGGATCCTGAATTTAATTCTACATGTAAAAGTATAGGGAAAACTTGTGTGTGTATCCATCTTGTGTATTTGCTGCATGAGAATACAAGTTTAGAGAAAATTATATATATGGATACCCAAAAGTAGTCATATAATTTATTTTGAACTTTTTTTTTCAAATCAAGTTTTGAATAAAATCTTATAATATTGCTTTACTTTGTTCACATTTTTCATATATGTATCTTCTTTTTTGTAGCCTATGAAGATGCAGTGAACACAGGTTTAGCACTGCCTAAGTTGGTGTGTGTTATCACAGGCAAGGGCCCAATGAAGAAATATTATCTGGAAATAATAGCTGAGAAAAACTGGAGACATGTACAGATATGTACGCCTTGGTTAGCTGCAGAGGACTATCCAAAATTATTAGGTAATGTGTTTGCTTCCCACTGCTGTTCCTTGTGACATCCAATTACCCTGTTTTTAAAAAAAAAATCCAACTAGCAATAATCAAGGAATTACATCACAGATGTCACAACACGAAAGTGCTGCCATGGCAGATCATACTTGGTGGCTTGCCATAGCTGGACATTGGACCGGGATGTGAGAGGTTAGGATTCTTTTGTATGACATATTCGGACTTGGATAGTTTCAAGCGTTTGGGAGTTACGGTTATGAAGGTCTATAAATGCATAGTAGGCATGCTACCATAACCCTATAACTCCCCTCAGTCCAACAAAATCCAACAATCAAAATCAAGAAATCCGCCCAAGTTAAAATACGTCATGGACAGGGATATAATATAGGCCATACTTGGGAACATTGTGCAGTTAATAAACCTAAACCATACTTGGTGGCTTGCCATAGCTGGACATTGGATCAGGATGCGAGCGGTCGGGGATTTGAAACCAATGGAAACAGGAAATTTTTGACTTAAAGATTAAGCTCTTGGGAGTTATGCTATAGTGCAATCCAGCAAATTGAAATTTGTCTTTCACTGTACATTATAACATGTCCACACCAAAGGGATATGCACTTATCCACCTTGCATGGGACTTTGCCAAGAGAAACGTGCATGGCATATTATAGTGGAAAATGTTCCCAACTCCTACATGTGATGGCTCAGCCCGAAAAGGGGACTTTGCAACAGAACACTTTTCAAGAAACTGGTGAAAATAGACAGCAAAAAATAAAGAAAATAACAAGAATTTCCAGCAGATTTCCTGTTGTAAAATTTGATCACCTTGATCAATTTCAACAAGCAAGGTGTAACAGATGAAATGATAAAATCAAAATTGATATCATCTGCAAAGTCCCCCCTTTCGGGTGAGCCATCACATATATGTGTGCTTCCGCAGCAAAAAGATGCACTTGTTGGCTTGTACATGTTGCTTATTTTAGCATATCTGTTATATACAACTAGCAGTCTAGCATACATCAGATATGCTACAATGAGCTACATGTAGGAGACGACAGCCCACATATAGTCGCTTTAAATTGGAAGGATAAACACTTTAGCAAAGCAACCCCTTCCCCTAACTTCTAATACATGGTGTACTGCTAGCTTATATATCTTCAGCAATATTTATCCTTATAGTTTCAAATATTACCTAAATATTGGTGGAATTCTAAATGATAAAGTTATACGTCATGGATGTTCTCTTGTGATTGTCAACAGGTTCAGCAGATGTAGGAGTATGTCTACACAAGTCTTCCAGTGGCTTAGACCTTCCCATGAAAGTAGTGGATATGTTTGGGTGTGGCCTTCCAGTGTGTGCTATTTATTTTAATTGGTAAGTCTTTTTATTTATTCATTTTAGAAAAGGTACCCTTTTTTTCAAAAAAATAAGATCATTGATAAAATCATTGAGTAAAGCAGTTTTTCCATCCTTTGGTGGGTGGGAATAGTATCCTTGCAACATTATTTTTTAATGGTTGTAGACCCAATTCGACAAAGCCATTACTGAGGTGTCCCCAGCAATGAAATGCGGAATATACCATCCAGTATATTGGGCCTTTACCAAGTTAAGTAGGAAATGATAATTGTGGTTTTATCATAAAACAGTCAACACAGTAAACACATGACGTAACTACAACTAGATATCACAAAGACATGAAAACCCTTCGTAAGTGTTCACCGCATCGTAAGGTATACAAATTATACATTAGAAAAATCGAACCCTTTGTAAAGATTGCGTGTCAAGCGGTAGTTTTTAGCTAACGATGGATTTGGGTCTTACGATGGGTTAACGATGCATTTTAACGTTAGTGAAATCGACCACAGGCCTTCTCAAATAGCGGCCCGTGGTCCAAATCCGCCCCACGAACTGCTTTTATTTTGCATTTTATAATGATTTGAATTTACCATTGCTTTTTATTTCTCCACAATAGTCTTGATGAGTTAGTAAAACATGACGAGAATGGCCTTGTGTTTCATGACCAGGAAGAACTGGCTCAACAGTTACAGGTAAGATTCAAGGCATTAGCCACAATCATCAATGTATACTTCAACATTCTATGACAGGCCTGTATGCACAAAAGAGATTTAAGATTTTTAGACCAGGTTTTTAAGTTATAATGGGTCTACGTCAAAATCACTACTGCTATAAAAAGCTTTTCCTGGCATTTCTGAACTGCAAAAGCTGTCAATATTAAAGAATTGATAAAAAATTAGCTGTAATGCAACATTTGTCTTAAACCAGGTCTAACTTTAAACCTGGTCTAACTCTTAAACCTCTTTTGTGTATATGAACCTTGCTGATTTTTATTCTAGTAACTTATATCCATAACCATTCTGGTTAAATTTGAATATTTAAATTAAAATACAAGAAACAATTATTTGTGATGGCTCATCCCAAAAGGGGGGACTTTGCAGATGATATCAATTTTGATTTTATCATTTCATCTGTTATAACATTTTCTAAGCTTTAATATTACACCTTAATTGTTGAAATTGATCAAGGCAATCAAATTGTACAACAGAAAATCTGCTGAAAATTATTATTATTTTCTTTATTTTTTGCTGCCTATTTTCGTCAGTTTCTCGAAAAGTGTTCTTTTCAGGGTGAGTCATCACATTTATGCTTTAATTTTTTTTTAAAAGGTAAGTGTTTCTACAAACAAAGTGTTACATTTTCAAAATCAACAGTTGATGTATGTTATAAGTCATCCAGTTGTAGTATAAAAGAGGAATATTATAAATCAAATACTGGAAATAAGATGTTGACATGAATTTTAAACTGGGCAACCACACACCATAATTGACCATCCAGTATTCAAACTTGGGACCTTGGCATTACTAGCGCCACGCTCTACCAACTGAGCTAATGAGTCAGATGGGGAAGAGCGGTCGATCTTTTATCTATAGGCCTTCAGTTCTAACCCTGTTCCTCTAACATCATCTCATCCGAGAAGCTTAGAAAGAGGATTTTGAAATCAATTCCGAACTTGCATTTTATTCTTGAATAGGTTTTAAACGTGCGGTGAAATTTCGCGGAGATGCCACTCATTGGTGTTCAAAAAATCTGAAATACTTTGAAAGAATGTGAGAAATCAAAATTGCCTATACCTTTGAACACGAAACAACCAATAAAAAATCTGAATTTAGGCTTAAACCAATTGAAAAATTCTGAATTCAGAATTTATTCTGATATGTGGCATCTCTGATATATATTGACATGAATTTTAAACTGGGCAACCACACACAATAGAGAAACAGGGTTAGAACTGAAGGACTATAAATAAAAGATCAACCGCTCTTCCCCATCTGACCCCCATCTGACTAATTAGCTCAGTTGGTAGAGCGTGGCGCTAGTAATGCCAAGGTCCCAGGTTCGAATCCTGGATGGTTAGTGATTTTTTCGCTGACTGTCAATTATTAGATGGCAATATCATGCAGGTTATTAATATTTGTTAATTTGATACAGTAAAAACTCATTATAACGAAATCTGATATAAGAAAAGCCCTGTTATAAAGTAGTAATTTTCCTGTACCATTTTACTAATTTCTTTTGTTTTTTATTGTTTTAAAACCCTGATATAACGAAATTTTGGATATAAAGAAGTAATTTGTCTGTCCCCAGCAACTTCGTTATAATGAGTTTCCACTGTAATTTTCTTGGTTTCAATCAGGATCTTCTATGTGGCTTTCCAGAGAAGCAACAGCAGCTGGATCAGTTTCGTGAGAACTTAAAACCATTCCAAGAACTTCGATGGGAAGAAAGTTGGAACAACACTGTGAGGAGAACACTTTATATATGATGGTACATCCAGCGTAGCTGGTTTAGATAGTTTATTATTATTGAATTGAGGTGCTGTTATTCCATACAATTTGTTTCATTTTTAATTTAGTGTCATTTTAGAAAGTACTTTAATGTGTCTCCTTTATCATGATATGGAGAAAAGACCTTATCATTTACTACACAAAAATGTTTAAATAATATGACTAAAATGGTCAAGATTGAAGTCATGAAATTTTGTTATTGAATCATCTGTGTTTAGAATCTCTTGTTACATAATTAAGTGTGGTTGAGTAAACGAATTTGGAAATATGATTTTGTGATTTTATATACTGAATGATAAATGTGTTACTCCTTTGTTTTTGAGACTGTAAGAGAGAAAATATCTCTGGATTGGACCACAGCTGTTTGATGGGTTTATTTATTTATTTCTTTATTTTATTTTTTTAAATACACTGTTACAAGAATTTCAGTTCCTAAAAGTGTTTAAATTTGTTCTAAAATTAGGTCAAATTTGTTTGCATAATTTAATTTTCATATTTTCTAAAAAAAAGTTCATTTTAGATCAAAATACAAGATGTTCAGTCTTAATTGTTATATTTCATTATTGGTGGCGCTATTCATTTTTGAAATTCATTTGATGTATATTGCATAAATTGGATATTAGTATTTGAGTTTAGAATGCAGATAATTTATTTTTGATCTCCTTTATCTTATTTGAATAAATGTGTCAAATGTCAAAATTAAGGCTCACAAATTGATTTATATAGATAGTGCCACCAAAAATGTACATTTGATTAAGAATGAACACTATTTCAATAGTATCAAACAGCCGTGGCCACCTTGGTATGTAGCCATATTTGATATGGTCTCAACCCAAGAGTGATACACTTACAGATTGTATGAATAAATAGGGAGTAACTAGTAAGATAATAAGAGATTCATCTGGTTATAATACATGTATGGTCTAGTTTGCTGGACCAACTAACATTCCATTTTAAATATATTATTGTATTTTTATGAAATATTTAAATATTACTTTTTTACCTTGATGTAGAAATAGAAGATACAATTGTATATGTCCCTAATCATTCAGTGGACAAAATGTTTTCGCAAATTGACAAATATCAAGATTTAAATAACACACGTTTGTTCTTGAATCAATAATTGATTTTTACATAGTAAGATTAGTTTTCCATAGTAAGATAAGTTGAGTAAACATATTTTGAAATGTGTATGTTCTTTAATACTGAATGATAAATTTGTCACACTGTTCCCATGACTGTAATGTAGAAAATATCTCTAGTTTGAGTTCAGCTGTGCATTAAGCTGCATGGCAGCCATATTTGATACAGCCTCAAATCAGGAATGATATATTCCACATTGTATAGAATCGAATGGAGAGTATGGTCAGGACCTTTTTTTAAGTTCAATTGTTTTATACATTCTAAAATTAGCTCAATATAGACTTGAATCCTGCAATATTTGTTGGTGTTTCTGCTTATTGTGTAGGCTAATTTGAAGCGCTGCATGCCCATAGGTCATCATGCTCAAATATAGTCCCAGCTACGTTTTTTTAGCTTGCGCCAATTCGACCAAATTTGAATAGGTGCTTGCGCAAAAATTAGTAGCCGAGGCTGAAAATTGGCCAAATAAGCAAGGAAAACCATGTTTTTCACAAATTTTACAAAACTTTTTTTGCCAAGCTGCGTCAATGGCGTGCCATACGGTCTTAGCATGAACACTGCTCATCAAATACATGATACTTTTGACTCCTTGACTTTTTCTCTTCTTAATGCTTAAGGGGTTTTCTCAGAAATGCAGTTGCTTACGACTGCTGGATAACGATTTTTTTCATAAAAAGTAAAAGATAAAAAAACTGTTTGCATCCATTTTGCTTGCACAAATTCAATGCACACTGAATGCATGCTTTACTAACGCGTTTAGTTAAGTACGCACCACATAGCTGTGTACCGGTAATATATACGTGGGAAATTATGCAGACACAGATGTGGCATCAAAGTAATCAAATTTTATTTAAAAACGCCAGTTTTTGTCATTTTTCTTGAAAACTAACCCGGTGACCGTATTTTTTTATTTCAGTATTTTTAAGTGCACAAAATGTGCTTTAATATATGTAAAAATTAGAAAAATAAATGGAGCATTTACTATTTTACAAGCACATAATGGTCGACGTTTTGGGGCTTTCCCTAAACTTAGTATGGTAAATCGGGTTATTTTTTGGGAAAACATGTACATTTTGAAATGCCTGTATCTCAAAAACGAGCACAGTGACCTATATTTTTTTATTTTAGATTCGTTATCAGCACAAGTAAATCTACCAAATACTAAATTTTTAAGAAAATAAATGGAGGATTTGCATCTCTGAGAAAACCCCGTAACAGTCTGTGCAGACTGTGTTAACACTTAAATGGCCAAGGTTTTGCACCTACCCATTGGTGGTTAAGGACAAGGTGGCGGGTCCATATGGACCCAACATCAGAAAAGCGCTTTCACAAAGAAATTTTATGTCAAAATTTGTCATAGATAAAATACCTCTACAGAACTAAAATAAGGAAAACATTTTTAAAATCGGACAAACCGTTTCAAAATGGCGGTCCAAAAATTAATTAGTTGTGTTTGGGCAAAACTTTTCCACCCAAAAATAGAAAACTACCTAGCTACACAATGGAATTGTTCAATAAAACTCATATTTGCACATTGTAAGTACGAATACATTCCTGAAACAAAATTTGAAAAGTAATTAGGTTATGATTTTATGAGCAAAACAAATTTGAAGAGCGCCCTTACACAATGCTTAAAAGTGTTTAATTATACTAATTGGCATGAGAGGGGGAGGGTTGATTTGAATTATTTGCCCCCAAGTGAAGCGTATTAAAAAGATAGACAAATGCAATTACATAGAAGGGCAATGAAAAATGACTTTGTGTTTTTGCGCTGACGTGCAAAATCCAAATGTTGTGTCCATATTGACCATTTGGCCCTTGGTCACTTAAGTGTTAAGCATTAAAACAAAATCAAGGAAGAGTAATTATTTTGGGGCTAAAAAAGAATACTTGTATCCAATAAAGCTAATATAATATATT
>JXSR01S028484.1:30769-41021 GCA_000969725.1 Ophiothrix spiculata
TTGATAGATCTTAACGTTGATGTGTGATTATTGTATTCGACAAATTGTTTACGATTTGTTAAGTAATTCCTAAACCACTCCAAAACAATACCCCTTAATCCATAGTTAGCTAATTTATGTAAAAGAATATCATGATCCAGGGTATCAAATGCCTTGGAGAGGTCTCAACAAAAATGAATGACTTACTTGCTATTTCATCTTTAAATACATGCTTTATAAAATTTGTTTCATAAGGGCCGAAGCCCTTCTCTTCAGACTAATTGTCCCATCGGTCTGTACACAGTCATTTCTCTGATAATATAAAGTGAGGATTGCAGCCCTTACCAAAGCAAATTTATGTAAAGCATGTAAAATGATATACCAAGCATGCAACATTATTTATTTTATCTCCCTTATATAGGCTGGAGCGTTCTTCCAATATATAATTGCCAAGAATTGGCTTAAAATTATATGCAAACTTACCATGTCGGTGAAATTGGTTGATGCATGCGTCCATCCTCCAACGGCCAAAATGGTTTTCAGCTCCGGATTAACCTTCTTCAGATCAGTGAATTCAGTGTAGTAAGTTGGCCCGGTGGTGTCATGTTCTTCATATGGATATAGTCCATAACCACCAATTTCAGGGTCTTTAGGTTCGTTGACTACTTTAGCAAAGGAATAGATGAGATGTGTGCACATAAAGGGGTCAAGATCCTTTGGGGTTAAGTTCACCGGCTCAGGTCGGTACACAGCCCAGTTGGTATGGTAACATACTAACTTAGGTTCCGTTGTTTCTGTCAAGATATTGAGACAAGAAGATGAGTACAATTAGTATCAATTAAAGGTACGTATTCCATTCTAGTGACAAATTCAACATACTATTTTTCCATATTTAAATGAAGGGTCGTCATCTAAATAAAGCAACATGTAAAGTTTCATTTGCATACCTTGAGCCAAATTAATGCTACAGACAAAAATGTGTCTGAGAGTGACCCATTGAAACCTATAGGATATTTATTTTTGTTAACAAAATATTCCAGTATTTCGGCACTTTTTTGACAATATCTCTTCAATGAAACATAATATGGGCGTGAAAATTTACAGGGGTTATGAGAAAAATATGTGCTTTTATGTGGTATCAAAATCTCCAATTTGATTTTGTGAGTTAAGTGATCGAAACACACACCTTTAATTTGAAACTTTTCTTTACACACACACTTGTATACCTTGGATTGTATAACACCTCGAAATAAATATGTGTACATTTAGTCTGACTCACATATCCAACTATGATGAGCCCTCAAAGTTCAACAATATTGACAATTTCAGCTAAATATTGATCCCTATTTGACATGAAAACCGTTACCACTGTTTTACACTGTTTGAATTTTCGATGTCAGTTTCCATGTGAGTCATTATTATTGTCATTAGAAAGAAGGTACTTAAATAGTATCCCGTTTCTGATTTTTTCATTTTGATATAAATGAATGTATGAAATAAAGATGTCTACCGTTAATTTCATAATTAGGCCAAGAAAATAAAATTTTATATTTCTGTGTCTGTGTTTTTGGGAAGAAGGGAGGTAGAGGGGTCTTTTTATTTTGATTTTTTATTGGTTAACTACTCTAAATTTACCGGATTTAGCACCAGTTTGGCATTAAGTCTGCAAAATGATGTCTATGAAAAACAATGAGGCCTTTTAAAAAGTTTTTTATTTTCTTGTTTTGAGATTTTGACCTTCTGATCATCTTCACCTTGTTTAGGCTTTCGCCAAGGAAATTCAACTTGGTACTTGGTACCAAGTAAGCTAAAGGAAGCTTTTCTTCAACAGGGCTCTTAAGATGTTTTTTAAATTAAGTTTTGAATGCAGGAGGAAGACCGGAGCTAGTACCCTGAGAAAAACCTGCAGAAGCGAGCATGGACTGAAAACCAAATGCACATAAAGCGCCAGGCACGGGACTCGAACCTGGGACCTCATTGGTGCAAGGCGAGGGAACTACCACTGCGCCAACCCGCTCCCTGATGATCACAAAACTCTCTGAAATACTTCATTACATATTTTGTGAGGCTCAAGAATAAATGCAGCTTTCTTTAAAATATTTCTGAAAAAGTTGTGATCAAAAATATACAAAAAGAATTTGAAAAATTTTCAAAAAAAGATAGAACAATCGAGGGGGTGAGAAACATAAATATTTTTACTTTGCCTCATTATAAAATTCATAAACAAATAATAAAAAAAACACTTATAATCATTGGAAGTCACTTTATACTCACGGGCTGTAACACATCCAACCAAAGCCAATACAATGCAAAGCACAATCATGATGAGCACCTCTATGCCTGTTGAGAACAAGATAAAGTTGAAACTTATTATAACAAAATCTGATATAAGAAAGCCCTGTTATGAAGAATTATTATTCCGGTACCATTTAGCTAATCTCCTTTTAATTGTTTTTAAACCCTGATCTACCAAAATTTTGGATATAAAGAAGTAATTTGTATGTCCCCATCAACTTTGTTATAAAGTTTTAATTGTATAAGAATGACATTCTCTAAATAAGAAGACTGGGCATTTATCTCGAAAATCTCAAGTAGGCCTATTGTGACTGTCTGTCATATTGCTCAAAAAGTTACATGATCAAAATGCACTAAAACTAGTGTAAAATGGGTCAACGATATGCTAAAGGGGCATTAGAATTTTTTTTATTCGTGTACGATTTACACTTCGTATGTTAAGGAATAACAATCAGTTACCAGACATCGGGAAAATGTTGATCAAAACCTTAAATTTTGTTTGTTAATATTTGGTATGAGGCTATTCTCTAAACGTATTTATTGATGATTGATGCAATATATCAAAAAAGAGCCAAATATTTGTTTGCAAAACTTTCCAATCATAGGTTGCAGACACCATAGCTACAAGACCTAGTGATCTGGAGCTTTGCTCTATTCCACTATAGGCAAAATAAACATTTATTGGACAATTTAAACAAAAATCCATGCTGGGTTGCATTAACAAACAATGGGGCCCTGCACTCTGAATTTTTGTTTAAACTTTCCAATGAATTATTGTTTGGCCTATAGGACATAATTCCCATGAACCACATCAATGCTGAACACCACATATATATAGCGAGAGCTTGAAAACAACCATCAGCTGGAATAAATTCCTCATATTTCTATCTTTTTGCAAATTGCCTTTGCTTTAGGCAAAAAAGATATAGCCAGCTAAAAAAAATAACTTTTTTGAAATGAATAACTATTATAAATGATGAAAAACTTGAATACCCAAGGACGAAATAGCCTTAATAACGATCAACTAAATTAGCATCACATTGTCACGGTAGATTTGTGCAATATTTTATAAGATAAACTTAAGTATTACACTTTTTAACAATGGATATAATTTAAACTATACTCACCACTGAGATGTCGCATAGATGAAAGATGGCAGAAAGAAAGATGAACACAGTTTTATAAGGTGCATTCAAACTGTTTGACAGTGAGGCCATGTGATGTGTTACCCACACTGATTATGATGACGTCTTGATAAAGTCTGTTATCAGCAATACTGTCATATCAAACTGCAGAGTGGTGCTAACTGACATTGTCAATTAAAATGTTTGATATTTTAGACTTTAACAGCTATTTTTCATTACTTGCCATTAAAATATCAAACTTTCCATTTGACTTTGAAGTTGTTCATTCAGTCCCAAATGATCCAATTGCTATGCTGCCGAGTATTTCGACATAGACGAGTTTCTTATATACCCATACCTTTTGCGTGCATTACAATGTTCAAAATGCATACTGCAGGCCTGTAACCAGGATTATTTATGAGAGAGTGCTGGTTTTTTTTTAAGTGTGACATTTGAAGATAAACATTCATTTTGGTAGAACTAAAGTTGGTGAATTTTAAGTGACAAAACAAGGGGGGCAGTATATCTTTGTAAACACTTTTGTCAGTTTCTTTCCAAAATGAGCTATAGTTATTAAGGTTTTTTAAGGTTTAGTAGATTCTTTTTAAAGGCCTTTGTGTACTTTTTTAGCACATTGGAAGAATAATTATAAATAAAATGACAATATCAGATAGTGAATCTTTTTAACTGACATGTGTCATTCAAAAATGACAGAAGGAAAACAGATAATGAAATGGATAAAAATTTGCTGCTCATGACGTGATGGCATACTATACAGTGTGTCCCAGAATGAAGTTATCAAGATTTTAATGCCACACAATTCAAAATCAAATTATTCCAGACAATGAAACTTGGTGACAATCTTGCCTAATGTCTTGACTTGCTGTTGTGCAAAATTGAAGAAAATCCATGCATTAACTTTCTGGAAGTCGGCATTTGAAGCTCCACAGGGGTTTGGACACTTTTCCCAGTTTGGGTAAGTTGTAAAATTTCCACGGCGATTTGCAGCATAAACACATAAACATATGTAATGAAGAACATCATTATTACAGGCATAATCATGATAATATTTGTTCAATTAGAAGTGTCTTTGTTTTCAAGATTATTTTAACCTAAATCTGGTTCCTTTTCATATGTAAAAATCATTTAATATATTTACTAAGTAATCGTTCAGGAAAATAATTTAGTGGACCATTTAAAAGCACGCTAAAGGGCTGGTACCCTGGCAGTAGTGGTTGTTAAGTGTAGGAATATGTTAATTGAAAGCAAACATAACACCTCATTTGTCAATGGAGAAAAGAGTATCATGAGTGGCCAATACCTGGAAAGTGCAGGTATCATTGAAAAATTGAAAGATTTATTTAACATTTCCAGGAGCCAGATATCCTTATCGCACGAGTAGCCCATATTAAAACTGTCACAAAATATTAAGCTTATGGTATAGATAACAGAAGGAACTGCAACAAAGAAGCATTTGGAGGCCCGGTAGAATTTGACTTTACATTCAGCTGAACCTTATTTTTACTAACACTCCCAAGGCATCATCAAGAAGAAGCAATTTGCAAAACAAAACAGAAATGTTGGTAAAGATGACATCCTTGCTCGATATACTTCCGCTGCGAATTTTACGACCTCTACAAACTGGGAAAAGTATCCAAATTCCTCTGGAGCTTCAAACGCTCAATTCTAAAAAAATTAGACAATAGATTTTATTCATTTTTGCACCAAAGCAAGTGAAGACATCAAGCTTAATTGTCACCAACTTTCATTGTCTAGGATAATCTAGTTTTTGAATTATGTGACATTGAAATCTTGATAACTTTATTCTGGGACACACTGTATATTAAACTTCACAAGAGATTTGTATCTGGCTTGTTATTCAAATCAAATTGATTTTCTTGCATCCGTTTAAAAACTAAACCTCAATTAAAGGTTCATGATTTTTATGTGACATCAACCTTAATTGCTTCTTTTCTAGCTAAATAAAAAGAAGAGGACAACATAAATATTTACTGAAAATTTCACTTGATTCCGACCGTTCGTTTTTAAGTTGCAAGCTTTACAGCATTTTGAAAATCCCTATAGGCTACTGTGTTGTAATTATTGTCGGGTCCCGACAATAATTAGAAAATGACACAGTTTCTCAGTTTTCTCAAATATGCAAGCACATATGAAAGAATGGTTTGGGGATCGTAATATATACCAGTTATATAGAGGTGACCTTGAGGATGAAAAGTGGATCATGAATTGCCCCTTTAAATATAATTTTCATGAAGCCTTCAAACATACATGTAGAACATACATTTAGGTATACTGAATAAACATTTACTAGTATTTTATCAAGAACTTCTCTAATTTATTTAAATTTTCTTTTCACTCGTGTTTACCACCATGGCCATTTAGATCCCTTCCTGACATGAGTAACCTCAACATTTTTTTGCATTTGCACATAAAAAGTACTAATATAAGGAAATTATGTGGTTTATTTATATAAAAATAAAAATAAAGTTTCCCTATAAAAGGGGTGTTCAATAACTTTGTGGCCTGAAGTATAGGAGATGAGCTATACACATTTCATTAATATAGGTAGTTGAATCAATTTGATGAAAATCTGGAAAGTTTCAAGTATATACCTGCTTTTGTATAATAGATAGAAACTTAAAACTTGTTAGTTAAAGGGTTCTAAAACTTAGAAATAAGCATTCAAACTTACAAAAAATAATCATTGTGATACCAAGAACTCTCACATGCATCTCCTCCCTTGATTTTTTTGAAATCTACAGCCCAGATTCTTTTCATGCTATTTTAAGGAGTACTTTTTCTCAAGTGTTGACACCTTAATTGCCTTTGTGGAATTGTGGAAGTAGTAAGTACTATTTATAAGAAAATTATGGGGTTTATTTATATAAAAATAAAAATAAAGTTTCCCTATAAAAGGGGTGTTCAATAACTTTGTGGCCTGAAGTAGGAGCTATATACACATTTCATTAATATATTTGGCAGTTGCATCAATTTGATTGATGAATATCTGGAAAGTTTGTAATATATCCCTGCTGTTGTATTATAGAAACTTAAAACTTGTGAGGGTTCTAAAACTTAGAAATAAGCACTAAAATTTATTTTGTTTAAAAATCATTGTGATACCAAACAAAAACTCCCACATGTAACTCCTCCCATGTTTTTTTAAATCTACAGCCCAGATTCTTTTAATGCTATTTTAAGGAGTATGTTTTATCAAGTGTTGACACCTTAATTGTCTTTGTTGAATCGTGGAAGTAGTGCCTGGGAGAGTGATTTTAAGGTAAATGCATGTCAGTTACAGGCATTAGCCATGATCCACTTGGGTATGAAAACTTGTGAAAATTTATTGAATCAAAGAAAGACCTAAATAGTATCAGAGCAAACGAACAAAATCATATTACTTGCTCTAAAATGCTAAAAAGACTATTTTCCTAAAATTTGAGATTCCAATTGTATGGCTGTTGATATAAAAGTGAATATTACTCTTTTAGGAAGATAAAATATATTTAAAAACAAGATCTCTTCACCAAAATATATTGTTATAGTAACACAGAAGTTCAAATTTCAAGAATTTATTGATTTATTTCTAGAAACACTATCACTGAATTTCTCATTCTCCAGAGAATGGTAAATTCAGAGCACAAATAATTGTATGTTTGGACCAGCTAGTGTACTTTAGGGCAGATCCAGAATTTTAGGGTTAGTGTTAGGTTTAATTTAGGGTTAGGGTGTAGGGTTAGGGTTAGTTTTTGGGTTAGGGGTTAGGGTATAGTTTTTGATGGGACCTAAAGTATACTTTTTCCATTTTTCTGTAATGGTTGTGGATATTAGTTAGTAGTTGGAAGTACTTTCTAAAAATGCAGTAAAATCAGTAGGTGTTGAGGAAGGTAGACCTTCACTTTGCTGATCATGGCTAATGCCTTTAAGTGTTGTTATTTCTTTAGTTTTCAAGGTAAAAATCAACTCTCAGAAACCTCTGTCAAGTTTTAAGTTTCTGTAAAATAGAAAAATGCAGATTTCACTTGGTCGAGTACCATTCATATGTCATGACTTGAAGAAAACAAAAATATTCCTTACAATGCAACTGTTTATTCATAAAGGCTTTCTTTAAACATCACAAATTTTGTTAATATACTGGGGGATCAGTCAAGTAATAATCATGTAAGCAGGTGTGACCAAGGAAAAGGGAAATAGGGTTGTTTTTGAGGACTGAAGGGCGAATCAGGCGACATCATTTAGGGTAGTAAAAACAGCCATTTTCAAGAAATATGGTACTTTTCAAACACTGGTGTGAATACAGTATTTGTGAAATCTCCATTTAGGGTATGAATTGGGGAGATAGTCACACAAAATCCAAATTTGGGCTGTATTTTGGCTTCAGAAGATATCATCCTTTAGGGGGTAATTTGAAAAACTGATCACGCCTGCTTACAATATTACATTTGACCCCCATCCCTCTTCCGGCTAAATATATACAAAAGAATGAAAAAAAAAAATGCTATGCAATGATACAATATTAGTGTAAATGAGCAAGATAACAGAAAGGAATGATAAAATATCAGATTCTTAAACTTGGGCTAAAATGAGTGAATTCTGGCTGAAACATTTAAATATTTTTTTAATAAAATAGTTTTGAAAATATTTTGAATAAATACAATTTAAGAGTCTAGATGATTGCAGCAAAGTGACGTACATAACATTCAGAATTTTTTGACAACCTCCAAGCCACATGACCACCCACATTTTAGCCTAAATTTAACCAAAATCTGATATTTTCAAAATAATATCTACAGTGAAACAGTTTTGAAAATGTTTCATGTTACTTTTGATCCCCAATAAAATTTGCCATTTTGTAAAGTTACCATACTAGAATTGAGACTGTTGGGTGTAATTTCTATTAAAAGGCTTGTTTGAAAACAAAAGTTTTACTTTATGGCACTGCATGCAATCTGCAAAATTTCATCCTAAAAAAGGAAATCAAATATATAGTAAAGTTAATGCATGCAGAAGTCTAAAAAAGAATATGCAATCAACAATCAATCGCTACATTTAAATTACACATAAGGCTATTGAAACACGATTCCCGGTTTCCCGTAACATTTTTTTCTGATCGTAATGAGGCAACATTTTCATTATTCATTACTTCCCATTTTCTATTTATCCCAAAAAAAACCTATTATTTTCTGTGCGGTCATTTCAGAATAAAAAATGTTTGGTTGACACCTGGGTGGAAACTGGACATTGATTTGAAGTTGTCGCCATGGAAATTACTATATAACAAAGATAATGATTTTTATGCGCCTCCAACAATGTATACTTCAAACCAAAACTGAGAAAAAGACAATTTTTAGCAAATAATGAATTTTTTCTTGATTCTGGGTCACAAACGCGGGGGTAATTTCATAACGCGGGCGGTTGACGGGAAAGTAATCGAGTTTCATTAGCCTAAGGAGATCTGTTTTCAACAACGTTATGAATTAAATGCAATGACTAACTTTGTTAAACACATCAAACTGAGAGCTGTGAAAATTCAGGGATTCGTATTGTTCTACTAGAATGATGGTAATTCATAATTGAAAGAATTCATTGGATCAAAGAGGCTATAGAAATCCGAAAAGGAAAGAAAGGGGGCACCACCATGAATAGAGACGATGGAATGATGGTGGCAAGAAATGGACAGCCATGTTTTTGATCCTGTTTTCATTGGGCGTAAAAGGAAATTACTTGATCAGCAATTGCATATTGATTATCTTGTTGTTTAAATACAAGATCTCATCTGTGTTACATTAGTTGTTAAATGTATTAAAGGTACAAAAATAAATGGGATTTAAAACAGTCCAGAATTGCTATCCATCAGAGGAAAATTGGATATCATAAGCTAAAATTCACAATAGAGCGTTTACAAAATATGTCATATCACGTCACACATTAATGTAGTATGCAAAGTTGCATACGACCACCATATTGGTGTCAATTTTGCATGACCCGCTATTAGAACATACAATAAAATGTCCCACAACTGTCCCTTCTCTTCATACCACAATTTCAAACTGACTGATATGAATAATCAACACACCCTTTTGGATGAAATTCTGGAATGAAGTAATCAACAGTTATAGATGATTTTGTTGCATCTCCTAATACTGTATCATGTATGTGAACACTATAGGGTGATCATGGGTAGGCAGGCAACATTTTGTGCATACCATGTTGTAAAACTCTCTATAGGCAGAAACGGACATATGTCATAATGATCTAAAAATAACTGCCGCTGTACTTTTTCTGTGTCAAAAAATGTTTAATGCTTTAAGCAGGCATCCTTTTATTTTACTTTTCTATAGGCAAAAAGAAAATCCATAATCCAATGAGCTGTGTGTCATCTTGATGCAGATTGAATACCAAACACCTCACATGACATTAATTTTTTGAAAACTTGCAAAAATATTGATTGAAATTTCCAAAAGCCAGTATTTTCTAAATTGAGTTGCTTGGGAGTTGGCATTTGTTTTCATCACGATAATCAGGCAACGGTCGCAGATGTAAACAAAACACTTGGATGTCCGCTTGAACCTACTGCAAAACTTGATGGTAAGCTTACAAGTGTATTTTGTCTGACCAATTCCAATTTATAAATGCAGGCAAATTTAATTCAATTATGGTAATAATGTATCCTAGTCACACCATAAACACAATGCTCACTCTTGATTATTCAAAAATATATCATTTCCTTGAAATTAATAGCCTCCCAGCAGCCTGCATCAGGTCACGGTGTCTTACACGACTTAACCAACTCTTACACAGATGAGCTTCTGCCATGTTTTGCCACAATTTCA
>JXSR01S028486.1:0-12379 GCA_000969725.1 Ophiothrix spiculata
GCACACTATTGCTACTGTAATGTGATGCTGGAATCATTATCATATTATGCACTGTGTATAATGGTTCACACCCACTAAAGCCTGCCACCTTTGACAGAACTTGGTCAGTTATCCACTCTAGGCTTTGGTTAAACAGGCTGAGTGAACTGTGCCTTTAAGCAAATAAAACACAGGTAGGAAATAGAATAATGTTATTATATACAATGATTGCTGATTAATCCTTGAATCTTGTACCAAATACATATATTAGAAACAAAAGAAGGGCTGCTGCCATTATACCGTTAAAAGTTAATTTCCACATTAGAGTTAGACTGGCAAAACTGTCTCTTTCAGAACATTGGAGACATTAATTTTATCAAAAGAATATAAACTGACTTAGTCCTGGACTAATTTTAGTCTGGGTGTACTTTTTTACCTATGTAGTAACATAGTAACTCCCTGAATGCAAAATTTCCAAATAAACGTCAAGAAGGTCAAAAATATAGGTATTTATAGAATTTTATTGTTTTTGTTTCATATTCTAATATATGCAAATGATGATATTTGAAATTAAGATTTAAACATAATTTACATCTTCCAAGTCAAGGAACAAGTTCAATATTAAAAATATTATGCAAGAAATTTTTTTCGATTAAATGCAAACGAGCATTTAATATTTTAGCACAAAAATAACGCTCTTTACAACAACCGCCCTAACATACCGAAAGCTAAGTAGTATATGGCGACACACCACAATAGAGCTTCCCATTGACTTACTGTAAAAAATGGCTTCCTAAAAACACCCGAGAACTGAATAATAAAGCAACTGGTTGCTTCAACACCGCCTTTTCTCAGATGATTATGATCTCTTTTGACACAAAATGATGATAAAAGTACACCTTCAAGGCAAAAATTTCAAGAGACTGGACGCTGAAGTATAACGCCCCCTATCACCGACAGCCGAATTTTGTATTTCCAGAATCAAGCGCAAATTAAGGAAAACCCTTTAAATTTTACCAAACTAATCTGGAGATCAAAAATGGCATCAGAGCATCTTTAAATAAACCTAATTTTATAATTAGAACAAAATATCGACCAAACATATTGCCCTTCCATACGTTTTGAAGTCCTGTTTTTAGAAGGGCAGTCAATGGGCAGTCAATTTTGCCGATTTTAGAATTGCCGGATTGCGAGTGCTAGTTATTTAGTGGTGTGCGCCCATATCAGATGAAATTGAAGCCTTTCATTTTCAATATAACTCGTATTATCAATCTTAAATTGTGATTGGGTCAGATGTTTCAATAGATTGCGGTATATGGTGATTTTATGTAAGTAAAGATGAACCATAAAAGGTATATGGGATTGGTTTTAGTGATTTTAGTTTTATGGCGGTATAAAATACGTAGTCACTCATCCTTTGTGATTCCTTTGTTGTAAATCTAAGATTTTAGAATTTACTGTAGTAGCATCTTTTCGTTCTAAGAATAACAAATCGTTTGAAAGCATTTTCAATTGATTCCATTTTTCACTGAACTTAAAGAGTATCAAAAACACTTTATCAATTCTTTGTGGTGTGTGAATTTCCATGGATACTGAATATAAATGCCTACAGCTGTATGCTACTGCTTATAGTAGAAAGTATAACAAGAAACAGGGGAGAAAAAGAGAACCATAGAAATATACAGAATCAATTTGATTGCTTAGGGTAGGTAAAATCCATGAAAAGCGTTTTAAGTCATTTCCCCTTCGGCAAACACCATATATCTGCAATTTATACTCGATCCTGTTTGCAACTTGTTCGTTATCCTAGATTTTGTTACTCCGAAGATTGTTATAAACAATAGGTTCAGTATTGTCAATAATGTATCTATAGTTATCATTGCAGATCTTATAACAATAAAAAATAGATAAAAAGAAACAATATTTGTATATACCGTATGTTTATAAACAAAAGACTTAGTAGTTTAAGTATTTCGAAAGTATCTAAACTTCTCATTACAAATCCAAATGACTTTCGTTCTAATATGACATTCAAGAACAGTCTTGGTCTCTGTCCCGGGGTCCCTGTATGCTGATGTTCGTGTGAGGGGTTTCTGTGTGCTGTTTGATGATTTGATCGTATAATAATATAATTTAGATAAAGGTCGAATATACTAGTATGTGACCTCTTATTCAAATACATACCAAGGTCGTAATTTGCCGAAATTGATTTTTGGCTTAAGTTTCATTTCAAGAAAATCATCTGAAATATGAAAAATATCTGTATATTCTGTGGACAATCAACGAAAAATATAGGGCATACTGAACATGCTGATCTTGGAACGCGTTATATCGGTTATACATTTTACTCCGTGACAACCTTTGACGACCATAACTTGATTTCTGGAAATCAATATGAAGGATTAAATGAAAGTACGCATTGATTGTTTATGAAGAATTTGATTCATCCAGGTATTGCAACATAAATTAATGAAATTTAAATCTAGTCTTCTGGACTCACACTTGTGATGGCTCTACCCGAAAGGGGGACTTTTGCAGATGATATCATATTCGATTTTATGATTTCATCTCTTACAGCATTTTCTACGCTTTAAAATGACATCTTACTTGTTTAAATTGATCATGGCGATCAAATTTTACAACAGGAAATCTACTAGAAATTCCTATTATTTTCTCTATTTTTTGCTTCCTATTTTCATAGGTTTCTCGAAAGGTGTTCTGTCGCAAAGTCCCCCTTTCGGGGTGAGTCATCACATTTAATTAAAACGTCGCTACTCGATTAAATGTAAGTCCAGAAAACTAGATTTAATTCTATCAATTTATATGCATTTGTTGAAATTTTAAAAAGATCACAAACATAAGTTTATAATTGTTGTTCTTTGTGGAATAAAGTAATAATTTAAATTTGCACGTGATGTGAAGCGGGCCATAATATAAAATACTCAAACAATCTTTGGCATAGAGTGAACATTAACCATGTTTCTCAGTTAATTACCACGATGAATAGTGTTCGCTTTTACGAATATGTGTCTCGTCGCGGCAAAAGATGTAGTTGTCGGCTCCTACATGTTGCTCATTGTAGCATATCTGATACATCAGATATGCAAGTCATATATGCTTAAATGAGCAACAGGTAGGAGCCGATAGCTGCATCCTTTTGCCGCGGCGGGACACAATTATTGTTATACTTTAGCTATACTTTTTTTTGTAATTTCATTTACACATGATGCCGTGTGTAATGCAACTGGTGCAGTGGGTAAGGTGATATCCATGTTGTACTTGAAACAATATAAAAATAAAACGATAGTAGGTGAAGATTTGATTCATTAATTGAGCACCAAGCGTCGTAATTTCGTATTTATAAAGATATTTTGCTCAATTAATATACGGTATACTAAAAACAGGGCATAAAAAAAAAACCTCTCATTTTTATCTCAAAAGGAATAAAATTGGATAACATTATTGCAGGTTATTGCAACAGATTTGTACCTCTATGCTAATATTCAATATTTTATTTAAAAATAAAGAAATCAATTTGACCAAACTGTAGAAATATGATTGTGTTATAGTTTGAATTCAATAACATATTTCTTATATTTTATAGAATGTTGATAAATGTTGACAATCAGTCATCTCAGTCACGTCCATCCCATTATTACTTGATAAAGATAAAACAATTGTGATTACAAATGAATTTCACTATTGCATGCAAAATGAAATCATTTGAAAGCATTCCA
Organism: Ophiothrix spiculata; assembly: GCA_000969725.1. Taxonomy (NCBI): domain Eukaryota; kingdom Metazoa; phylum Echinodermata; class Ophiuroidea; order Amphilepidida; family Ophiotrichidae; genus Ophiothrix; species Ophiothrix spiculata. The sequence continues at coordinate 3,717 of JXSR01S028486.1, forward strand.
TGTTTATAGTATTATCCTATATGGTTATTCATATACAGTGTCAAAACATATTCATCTTTTTTAATTTGAAAAATGTTTGCTTTTATACGTGCTTAGCAGCATGTTATCTAATAATAACAAAACCAGAATAACAAAAGTCCTTGAAAGAATTTCAGATTTCAAAAGGTATGCTATGTTTTCTACTAAACATAAACGTTTTATCAATAGAAATCATGGTGATATGATATAATGTTGAGTCCAAAAATAACATTATTATGTAGCTTTAGATTATGAACTTGTAATAACGTTATCAGTCTTGTTGGTTAATAGTTAGTAAACGTCTAATCAATGATAGTAGTCCTTAAAACATTTTGAAAAAAAAGCTAAAAATGACAACATCCTCACAACTAAACCTTTACTACAGGTTATCGTCGTTAAAGACAATCGTGTATTAAAACCCCCTGCCACATCGCCAAACGCACAAAAGATTTAAAATCCACTTACTATGAAATGTAGCTGAAGTGTCTTAATGCAACTTAGTCTTGCTTCATAGTACCTTATGTGTGCCGTATCCTCACCCATTATCGTCTGATAATTTATACAACACCTGGAAATTGTCAAGAGCTGTCATTCACGTCTTCGTTAAACCGGGTCGCTTACAAGAACCCACAATATGAGGAGAATAACAGTACTTAAGATAAGTTTAATTAATGTATGTACAATTAAGTTGTTTTTACACGAGATTATGCGCTGCTAACTGGACTTTTATTATCTTGTTTTTTGACGAAGTAGAAACAACAATGTCGCCGTAACACTTAATATCAATATTTTGAGTGTTTGTCAAAAAGATAATTCAGATTTATATCATAATGAAAAATTCGGGGAAAAATGTGTTCTTTTTCAAACCTAGAATCTATGTTCAAACATTGTTTGTTCAGTATTTATGAATAGCTTAAATGTAAAGTACTTTTGCGAAGATTCACAAATATATTATACAGAGGGGGGGAGGGGGTGTTACAACCCCCCCCCCCCCCAAAAAAAAAAAAAAAAAAAAAAACTTTATAACAACTTTTTAATAAGCTGTTATATTATAAAGGGTTTTGTTTGTTGATTGTTAGGGTGTTTGTTCGTTTGTTTGTGTTGTTTGTTTGTTTTTATCACTCTCTAGTAAACATAAGTTTACAATATTCAAAATTACTAATTTTCAGTCAGATGAACCTTCCAAACGAAAGCGAACCCAGAGTAAAGAGTTGCAAGTTGCTCTTCGACTTAACTTAATATATCCATCTACATGGACTACAAATTACTTGTTTTATTACATAAAGCTATGAGTTTTACCTTAACTCGTAATGAAAAACTTGTAAATGCTTTCCTTAAAACCTAAATGTTAACGAAAAATCTGGTGTTATTCACTTTATTCTTCATTCCTCTTTATATTCTAACATGTGTAAGTGCATGGGCACAAATATGCAGTGAACATGACATTCCTCCATCTCACCCGTGAAAAAGGACCGTCCCCTTAAACACACCGCCACGAGATGCTTCAATAACAAGCTGCTGCAATGATTTTCACTGCATCGGTTTTCTCTGCAGTAAGTCAGCAGCAAGTGGCATGAATGAGTATCACCTCTGGTTGTGCAAAGGCAAAATCGATCCTAATACTGTTCATTTTAGGTATAACATGGGAAATACATTCCTATTTCTTTACAGACACGGATAAGACAGATTGCAAATGGATTATCTAGACTATAAATCTGTGTCTACACTTTAATACAACAGCAAATTACCGGATACAATAAATTGCAGTGCACTCTTAAATTTGACGTAAGTACTAACTTTTCAATTGTTGTATCATCGTAGAGCCTTAACTATTTCAACAGTGTTTAGTTAATATAACGTTTGTGCACTATGCCTGACGATGGTTTGCTTCTTTCCAAATGAGCACTCGTTGCCTACTATATTTTACAGATTCCAGGTACTGAGAAGGGGATGAAGTTGAGTGTTTTCAATGCGTGCAAGATTATTGTTTAAAGGTGTATGTTCCGATCACATTCTAATCTCCCGGGACTCAACCAGAATAAGTATATTTTTTTATGTCAAATGAAAGCCCATATTTTTTTTTTATTTTAAGTTCACCTCCAAGTTCTTTATAGTTTTGAAGATATGTCAGAAAATGTAAAGTTAATTGGTAAACCTATTTTCTATTATTTGTGTATTTACATAACAGCCTCAACCCCAGGGTTTCATAACAATCTTTTGCTTCTGAAAGGTAAACAAGAAGCGACCCGAGGAGAAAAGCTCAAAAAATCAATTTCAGATCAAGGTCAATCAGTTAAAAGTAAATTATACATAAGATAAAATCGTAGCCTACACCTATGATATATGAGTTTCAGACCGTAGTAGTAAGTCGATCTCATTGCCCGGGTTTTTCAGTAAAGTATAGGCTAACAATTCTCACGCAACATAAGTTTCATGCTTCATTTCGGTATAGTCTATGGAAGACAGAGTTTGATTCTAGGGGGACTAAGATTACTTATAAACCGGCTTATACATATTTCCATCATAGTTAGTGGTATGTCTTTTGTTCCCATCCTTTTACGTAGTCAAAACAAACGCTTGCTCAATTTTGAAGAATTTGTATTGTTTCTATCATATACTGATATAGAGAATAGACACATACAAATCTAGTACAGTAAATAAACTATTATTATAATATGGGGTCAATGCTACTTAAATATAAAATATTAAAAAATGTAATGTTTTTTCAGCATTGGTGTATCTAATTTTTATATGGACATATAGTCAAAGTTACTTATTGCGCACTTTTTTATTTTCTCTACAACTAAACATTTTTTTTGACAAAATATAAAGAATTTTCAAATTCGAATATTTATAATATATAAATGTTTCGTTTATTTAGTTTAAGGTAATTAAAATAAATAAGTATATTTCTTTCTTGGTATAAATCTGTTTTTATTACTACTAATGAAACCCGTGCAGATCCCAATTTGTCCTAAGGAACCGTTATTGTCTCGATTGAAAATAACGTTTTGAAATTTGATACAAGTTTATTTATTCCATGGCTTAAATGATACCATCTAAATTAATCCAGTAAAGTAACTCAGTAAGGTTCTTTTTATTTCTAAGCAATTAGTTTCACATACGATGTTCAAACCTGAAATTTAATCCGTTTGTTTCTACGTTCAGGGCAATTTAGTCTGATAGATTTCTCCTACGTTTATGGCAGTAATAAGCTTTACAACTATAGATTGTTTTTATTTGCACTATTTGTAATACTAAAGATCTTGTCATCACAAGTGGCTATTATGGTATTTACATTGCAGAAAGTATCTTTGCCTCTCTATGTCAATATCATAATTTGGAATTAATGTTTAACTTTTCCTTGCTAAAACACAAACTATAAACGTGTTTAATTACTTTCATCCCAAAGAGATTCATATTTCATATACTATCATAATTGATCATCGTACTATAATCAATTTGAATACCCAGGAGCGCTTTATATTAAACGATATAAGAACAATCTCATAAAAAAGAGGGGTCATTCGGTGAGAATGATTTTTTACATTCGGTAAGATACAAAATGTAAGAATATATAATTATGAATTTATATATAAAAAGGGCGTGACCCGCCTTTATCAATTTTTTTTACGGTTTCTTATCATAGGTATCTACTAAAGATTGTTTTATTCTCAATTTTTCTCTAATGGTCCAGTCGTTTTGATTATATAAGCGAAACGATTTTCACATTTGCATTTACTTTGCAGTACAATTTTATTTATGCGGAAAGAAAACAACAAATATATCAGTGATTACAATTGTTAAAGTTTGTCTGACTTTTGTGTCTGATAAGACACTCTCATAACACTAAACACGAATGGGCCTAAGTGATATTTTTTCGTCTGGAGATGAAGCTACTTTTCCTTAATGCCTTTATTGAAAACTACTTTTGATAATGGGGCAATCTACACGGAGCGCAGATCAGTGGCGTAGCTAGAGGGGGGGGCCGGGGGGCCGTGGCCCCTCCATTAAAGATCAATTTGTCGGTTCAAAAAGGCGTCCGTCGGTAAAGTTGAGCCGACCGGCCGCAGGCCGGGCGGCGATACAGCACTCAATACAATTCTGTCGGTTCATCTTCATATTATGCCCCCCCCAGTTTCGAAAACCTGGCTACGCCACTGGCGCAGATCCAGATACATGCGCACCTCCGAGATCCAGATCTGAGATCCGCATCTCCGGAGACCGCTTACACGAACGCAGGCACTGTACAGCAAATGCGGATCTGACGCTCGTTCGTGTAGCCACAGACTACTGCAAAGCGGCTTACAGAGATGCGCATTCATTTAGATTTGCACCAGGGCTGATTTGCACTCTTGTGCAGATTGCCCCATTGATCATGTTGATTATGGTATTGAGATCATGAAATCGGACCCCCTCCTTTTTATTAAGGGCTTCACAGACATTGTCATAACTTCAGAGCCAAAGGTCCAAATTTCACAAAACAAAAAGCTGTTCGAAGATCAGAGTATGTACAATAAAATTCGATAATTCTTTTTATTACCTGTAGCCTAACTCTCTCAGAAAAAAGTACACAATCTTTTTGTACGATTTTTAAAAGTTTTTATTGGCACACACTGAAATACAAAAATGTTTAAAAAGTTTTTTTTTTAAACTTGAAACAAAATAGTTAAGCTTCATTAATCAAACGGACGCATGGAAGGAAACACACTAAAAGCCAAATAACAACTTTTCTGCTTCTTACTTACTCATTTCGACAGTAGTGAAAAGGTATCAATTTCATTGGACATTTTGAAAAACAAGTAAAAGATATCATCCAGCAAATAGCTTTAATGAATTAATGTAAGGCCATTTAAAAAAAATTGTTTGTCTCAAAGCTCTCCTCTCTTCAAAAACTAATGCGAAATGCGGTTTTATTTGTATTTATTTCTTTTGCTTTTAGATTTTTTTTTCGTGTGTGAAAGAAGTCATGAGTGCTAGTCTAAATAGAAAAGAGTTCCATATGTACTCCCTCATATATTTACATGTCAGATACAAAATTAATGTTAAGATTGGCCTTTTTTAAAGTAAAAAACAGAATAAAGAACCAATTTAATTAAATTTTATGTTACAAGTAAATATAAAGGAAGTTCATATGGAATTTTTGCCAATTATGAAGAATATTTTTCAAAAAAAATTAAAAACGGCCAAAAAAAATATTTTTTGACTTTTTTGAAAAACTAACGCGCACACTAAAACTAACAAAATAGCAAATAGTATACATGCCTGATGAAACTTTTAATTGTACAACATATTTACATTCTTGGTTAAGTAACATAATTATGTGCTTAACGGTAATACCAATTTAATTTTTGATGAAAATGAAAATTATATGACAACCGCAAAGAGCCTCTGATTGGCTAAACACTTAAACGATCATAACTAAAAAAAAATGAAAAATACCCTTGGTACCAAACTTGGGTAGTAGGTGTAGGATATAAATACGCTGGGCACCATGAAGCCAGATTGTTTATATCGTTGCAATGGTAACCGGTAACCGACCAATCAAGTAATTTTGCTTTATAACTCAAAATTGGAAACTATGAAAAAAAAAACGGCTTCATGGTGCCCTCCGTCTATGTCTTTTCTAAATTGTTCCAAATTTCGTACAAATCCAACATATCGTTTTTGAGTTACGATTGTTAAAAAAAACGCAAGCTAGCGCTTTTTCTACTTTTGAGATAAGCCTTCGAACATTGACAAAAAAAGAAATTTGAAAAAAAAATGATACTCAGATTATAAGTAACTATAATAATATGAAAGATAATAAACAACCCCATTACCAAATGGGAGGTTTATTACCGGTGAAGGATTGGAAACGGTGTATCCCAATAAAATGTGTGCAAGTTGAAAAGCGTTCTCTGTGGCAAAATTTCCTGATTGTTTATTGAGATAAAATATACGTAGTTCTCTTTTAATGTATATACCTTTTTCTGTGGAAATTCCGGTTTTTTTTAAAGATAAAACACTGAAAAGAAAAAAGAAAACACGGTCAGTTATCTGTTATATTCAGTTAAAACAAGATGAATACATTTGTTAGGTTTCTTTCAACGTTTTTTTTGTTTAAATAATTAGAAAATATCAAAAACTTTCCCGTCCAAATCTCATCTGTTTCACTAATGTTTTGTTAATGGGCCAAACTGTCTTTAAACATCCAATTTATATAAGCATTTTTTGCCATAGCTCAATTTGTGAAAACCAGAGAAACGTTTTCGGTGTCACTCAATACCTCAGTTAATTAAATATAATTCTGCGAGGTTTATTTGAAAAAAAAAAAGGTAAACGGGCTATTACAAGGGACATGCATCGACTTTTTACGTTTATCGACTATATATTTAACGATGCATACAATATGTGTCAATATTAAATTCAATAATAATAGCAACGATTCCCGCCGATTTCTTTCAAATAGTAACAGACTACTAACAACCATTAACTTCCATCAAACATATTAAGCAATATGTATAAGTATATTATTTTTATTTAGTTTGCTACATATATTTTGTTTCCCATTGAAGTGCTTATACACAACTTGCAAAAAGAAATGTAAATGGACAATTGTTCATTGTATTTTCACCGACTTGTTTATCCATCAGAGAGAACTTTAAATATGCTTGTGTTAGTCATTTTTCAAAAAGATTAACACTTAAGTGGTCAAGGTCTGCCACATGCCCGTTAGTGGTCACGGGGGAGTCCATATGGACCCAACACCAAAAAAGCGCTTTCGCGACGAAATTTTACGTTGAAACTTTGATCACAGGTAAAGTACTTCAAAAGAACTAAAACAAAGAAAAAAAAATTAGTTTCAGAATGGTGACCAAAAGAAAATTTGTTGTGTCGCGTCTAAATTTTCCCGCCAAAATTTGAAAACTCACTTCCGAATTGATTTTTTCAATACAATTTGGCTCATATTTGCAGTATGTAAGTACAACTACATTCCTGAAATAAAATGTGAAAATACTTGTTCGGTAACGATTTTATGGGCAAACCAAATTTGAAGAGCGCCTTCGAAAATGCTTACTTATGCTAATAAGCATGGGAAGGAGTGGGTCGATTTGAATTTTCGTGCCACCAAGTGAAGCGTATAGTGAAGTTAGACAAATACATAGAAGGGCGATGAAAAATTACTACGCGTTTTTGCGTGTTGGGTCCACGTGTACCTCCCCCCCCCCCCGAGCAGTTAATTGTTAAGATACACATGAACTGACTGTTACAATTCACATGAAGAACCATCAATTTATCTAATAAAGCGTATTGATGCCATTTGATTAATATTCTTGAAAGCACAAATCTTTATTTTAGTTTTTAAATAAATACATTCATTACTGATGCGTTTGTAGACGCATAGTCAATAACACACTTAGGTTGTAATTAAATGAATTTGAAACATTATGTCTGTAGTCAACTGTATTAATTTATCATAACCCCATGTTATAAATCAAATATCAAATGTTTTAATTTGTTTAAATTTTCTTTTTTAGAATATATAAATCAGAAATCATTTGATTGAAGTCAGCAATTAGAGTTTAGATGTGAATAAACATCTTTGTATGAATATTAATTCAATTATTATTAGCAATTGTAATACAAAACTTAAAGACATTAAGCAAATAAAACACAGGCTGGAAATATAATAATTTTATTACATGTATATATGAATTGCTGATTAATCTTTTAATGTTTTACCAAACACATGTATTAGAAACAAAACAACAGTGCTGCTGCCATTATGAAATTTCATTTCCACATAAGAGTAAAGGCGAAATCATACTCGGCCTCTAAACAAAATTTTTCCTACCAAACATTTGGTCGTGACGTCACCGAATATTTGCCATCGAACTTAAAACGGGTAGCAAACATTTGGTCCAATGTATATGGCAATTCAATAGCATGTGCAATCTAGCGCGAAATTGTATTTGGTCTCAACTCGGTGTTGACGTTATAAATAACATCTCATTGAACGTCATTGGTTTCGCAAAGTCAGGTTATGTTCCATCAAAGGTAGGTGAAACTGAGATTAACGTAAGTAAAAGTGTAAACCTGTTTACTGGACTTACTTGTTTCAGCAAACTACGTTTCGTGTTGCCCCTGCAACACTTCGTCAGGTTTTGACCTGCTAGATCGATCACGTGACCAATCTAGCAGGTCAAAACCTCATGTTTACTACTACTGGATGACTGAGAACATTCACTCATTGGAGATAAACGCATTCAAGGATCAAAGCATAAACTTGCTAATCTGTCAATTTCGGCAAAGTATGACCTTGTCATGTATTCTCACCTGCAGTGTTAAAAGGTTTGCTGCATTTACGGCTGAGTAGAGATGAATGAACATATTTGGTATTTTAATCTTTTTTAAGCTCGCTTTTGATACAAACTCTAAAATGTGGAATATAAAAGAACTTTTAAGGAATGAAATGTCACGTATTGCCAGAATCAAGGTGAAGACACATTTTTCTGACAATGTTGTGTTGTTAATGACTCTAGAAATTTGATGTATTTTGAATTGTAATTACTTTTTTTCAAAGGTTTTGTGTGTGGGGATGTTGGGGTTGTTACAGTGGAACAAGCCTTATTTTTGGTACTTTAAAAATTGATATTAAATTT
>JXSR01S028487.1:2681-14953 GCA_000969725.1 Ophiothrix spiculata
TTTTGAGTAATTTTTAATCGATGTTGCCAGATTAAAGGATTACTCTTCTGTTGATTAAATTGTTTAATCTTTTAAAAGAGTAAATATTTTAATCTAAAAGGTTGAGCAAAAATTACTCCATAGTAGACTAGTTCCCTTTTTACTCTCGTGTTGATTAACATTTCAAACTTAATCGATTATTGATTAAATGAAAGCCATGGAGATGGAGGCATTGTTAAATCTTTGCATGGGGGATCTGAACTTATTTCTATGTTCAATGGTACATGTGTTTATTAATTTCAGTTTTAAAGTGCTGAACCATCATGTTTTTTTTTTATTCATATCAACACTGATTTGCACCCCGGAATCACACTGCTTGGACTAGTGTCACATTTTACAAGCCAAGCATCCGGTGGCTCAGAAGGTGCAGAAAAAGATGAGCCACGAAGCCTATGTCAATGAGACAAGTAAACAGTAAAGATCAGCGCTGCATTACAAAACACTGCACAGCAATCGCAGCAGTCGTCAGTCACTGTGCTCGATGTATGTGCATCGAAGCCCGTTAAGCTTACCGTATTATGTTTGCTGGGGTGGACAATGCATGTTCATTTGATGGTTCAGCAGTACCAGAATTAATAATTACATTTACCTTTGAATATAGAAATAAGTCCAGGTAGTCCCCATTGATATAACAATGCAGCAATGTCTCTATCTCTGCATGGCTCGAAGGGGTCCATTTTGCGTTGTGATCACGTCGTTGTTCGCGGTAAATTTTAATCTGTGAACCAGAGCGTTTTGCTCCGAATTACGAGTAAGAGTACGGTACATGACCAAACGATTAACAAATATAGCGTTTTTCCTCTGTTCAGCCGAAGTTTACAGTTACTCTGGCGGTGATTAACAAGAAAACACGTTACTTGCTCTTCAAAGATTAAAAAAGTTGGTCTTTTTTTAATCGAAACATGTTAATCGCGAACTTTTAGTTTTTATTTTTTTGCTGTGAACGAATTAAAAGTACTAATAATTTAAATATAAGATAAAAATTAACATCTTTCCTGACGAATAGCATCAATACACCCTCTCATACTCAAAATTAACATTCAAAACAAAATGTACTTCTTGACGTTTTTGAAGATTTGGATCAAAATGTTATTATTCGGTCATCATCATCATCCTTCGACTTCCGTCGAGATCCATGACACACATCTTTGCCAATTGTATTTATCACACATTGCACTTCCAAGTTCATTGAAGTTCAAGCCAGTATCTCTACATATGGTATCAGGGTACGTTAAAGGTCTACAGCCTCTGTTTGGACATGACAATCTCTAAAGAAGGATGTCCGATATGATTTGGTCCTTGGCTCGAAAGCAGTGACCAGCAAACTGGGCTCTCCTCTGTGCCACGGTTGTAGAGATAGGAGGTATATCACCATAAATCTGATACTTTGTTGGATGTTGTTTCCAGGACAGATTTTGGACACGCATTAGAAGCCTGGTGTAGGTGCCATCTAAGCGGTCTTGAAGCTCTTTCTTCAAAGTCCATGTTTCTGCGCCGTACAGTAAGATGCTTTTAACACAGGCCCTGAAGAAGTCAATTATTCGGTAGTTGGCAGTTTTTAGCGATCATTTCAAGTGTAAATACCCTGCAGTTAAATTTTTCCCAATGCACATTTAAAAGAATCAGTTTAAAAAGTTAATTTTTCTGTTTTTCTTTTTCTTTTCTTTTTTCTTTTTTTTTGAAGACGACCAACGACTTTTAAGTTTCCCAAAAATGGCAATCTAAATTAAGATATGATTGATTATATAATTAAACACTGGTATATCAAAATCATCAAATGAAAAATTGTTGAAACTTGAACTTTGATTTTTTACGGTCATGGCAATTGAATTGTTAGAAACCTATAAAACTAAAATTTCAATGTTGATTTATTGTGTTCTTTCTTTATCTTTCGTACAGGGTACCATACTAGGGGACCCTGGACCTTTTTTTTTTATTTTAGTAGGAGTGTGTTTGTGATTCAACTTATTCGTCTGTGACTATTATTCTTTTTTTATTTTTAGTACAGACTGCTGCTCTGACTATTTCCCAAAGTGGTATATGTCTATATTGTAGTGTTCATACTCCCGATCAATAACTAAGTCTACATCACTTCCAAAAACAAGCAATAAAGTTGACCAGAAGCTTCAACCGACACAATGTTCTAATGAAAATGCTACCAATATATAATGTCACATTAAGGCTCTGTTACACATTAACGAATAGGTCCAAACATGTATTTGCTATACGGTGATGTTCGTAAGCTAGAAGTAAATCCATCCGGTTTGCGTCCGTTTAAGTACGTTGAGTTTTGAACATGCTGAAAACTTTCCAGACAATCTACAGCGTGAGTCAAAACGTTGTCCACGGAATTGATGAGCGGACAAAATGCGAAGTACTTCAGCTGTGCAGTCACCTGTTACTAGTACCCTGTCTTCCTTCGACCAAGATTGACGCAATTTGGAGCTCTGTCATTTCTGTTCACTCAGATCTTCATGGAACTCTTTAGGCTCATTCTCCGATAAAGTGTGCAACTTTGCCGTTTTGGTGTCGCACGTGTTTTTGTTTCTTGTTTAACGTTGTTAAGCCTATTACAAATGATTTGAGTGGTTTAGTTAATACATTAGAGTCACATTAGTAACATGTGTGAAGCTAAACATATTAGCTTGCCAGGGTTGTAAATAACGATAAATCTGAAATGCAAAATCTTGCATTTCCCAATGTCGCCAGCCATACTGTTTCTGTTTCATGTGCCCCAGTTCCCAAAATGTTCGAGCATATGAAACATAATGCACACTATTTAACAGCCCGTAATAGGTACTGATAATGACATATAAAGTTTAATTATATTAAGTATTTGATATGGCATAAGATTTTTTTGAAAGCATGTCGCCAATATTGCAAACAGATTCGTTATCATTTCTAAAATTGATAACAAAATGTGAAAATAAATTTGTTTATGGATGACTCCGCATTGGGTTTATCAAGTAATGAGTGTTGCATAACATATATGTTATATAGAATTATATTTACAGTAATGATTTACAAGGATATTAATATCAAAAAAAAACCTATGTGACGGTGACGTCGAAACAGATACGTAATGTATATTCTGCTGCCTTCTCGCAAAACGCTGTACACTATGAACGAAAATACAACACCACAGTGTAGTATGTGTATAGCTCCTAATTTAGTGTAAAGATCAAGTTTGTAAGAAAACAAATTTTCTTAAAATGAGTATTAAAGAAAATATTCAAACAGATACGTATCGATAGATACGTAATCTAAAGAATAGGGAATATAATGGTTAAAAAAAATCAAGTATTTTTAAAAATCTTCCATGCACTGTTTCTTCTTCAAAAACCATTAGAGTTTATGAATTTGTATGTTTTTCATGAGTTATTAGTAGTTGAAATTTCAAAATTTCTGAGACCAAAGTTGCACGCTTTATCGGAGAATGAGCCTTTAGCACTTTCAAGTTAAAACAATGCTGGCTTACAATTTGCTTTAGCGTTGCTCTGCAAAACGGCTTTGAACCTCTGAAGGCCTGTGTGTTTGCAATTAGGTTTCAACTTCGAACTGCTTTATTGTCAGAAGGTGCTATACGATGTACAACTTCCAGTACCAACGAGCAGCTTTAAAAAATCAATGCCAGGCAGGTTCTAAACTTGTTTCATGAAAGCGATTGATATTTGTATTTGAAATTCCTGCATCAAAATCCTAGTTGTTAGATGGGTTTTTTTAAGTTGTCCTTTCATTTAAAGATCAGCATATCATGAACAGCTTTTCCAATGAATGACCAATATCCTTGATTTAATGTTTAAATATCAGTCAAAGGAAGGGGAGGGTTTACTTTGCTTTTTTTAATTGGTTTGCTTATTTATGCCATGGACAGCTTGAAAATGAAGGGGTTTTTTTACTAAAACAAGCATAAGTTCTCTCAGGAATTGCCGATTTCCTTCATTCTTTTTTTTTTAATCAAGCAGAAGAGTCTGCACATTTCCAAGGTGCTTAACAATTCGTTAAAATATCCGTAGTTCTTTTGTTATACAATTTTGAATCTCGGTCAACTTCATTTTGGTTGTATGTTATAAATACACAAAGTGCCAACTTGATTTAAAATTGTTTTCTTTTATTCGGTATCCGTCTTAGATAATCTATAAATCAAATAACTGTGCCAAATGATATAAATGTTTGGTACACAGAAACGTTTACGGAGGTGAGTTAGATATCACGTTTTTCCCCTTTCAGATCAGATGAGTGAAAAAGAAAAATCAAAGAATACAGAAAGTTCGTGAACATGTACTTTAAAATATGATTTTATGTTTAACTTACGGCATAACTAGTGAAGCTACATTCCGTTGTTACTAAGAATCACGAATAAATCGGTAAATCGGACGAGCACGTGATATTGAGAAATTTCCATGGGGCGGTTAATAAATGCAAACGACTTTTCCTAGTGACTGATAATACTCAATATAACAGAGTAAAAGATTTTCTGTTACAAGAATAAAAACCACTTAGTTTGAATGGGATAAATATAAGCAACCTTACACGAAATCTCATCTGTATTAAAATATTACATCGATAAGAAGTCAAGAGTTGTCGTCAGACTAGACTTATATCATTTGGAAGAGAGAACGAAAAAACAATGTATTGTTGTCTTTTAAAAGCAACAATGTGCTTTTATGTACATTATTGTGCTAACCGTATTGAAAAACGGACACCATATTGCAGTTATCGCCCACTGCACGCTGCACCGCGACCTTTGCATTACTAAACCAAATCGGAAATCTTTAACCAGGTTTAATTGACAAACAACGCAAATGTATCTACCCGCCACGGTCATACCAATTATCTCAATGACGTACCATGCTCCTAAGGCGAGACCGCCGTGCCAGTATAACCTGGTTAACAAGGCATTTGGGGTGTGTCTTACGTGTTTTTTCAATGGACTCGATTAGGTCCTTTGAATTATCGTATGCTAATGAGTATGGTGTCATGAAAACGAGAATTTCATGATCTTGATTGACATGTGTGTACAAAGTTGATAGCTTAAAGGATGTGAGCGCGGTGGGCCAATGAACGTGGGTATGTCGAAACTCCTTGGCACAGGAAATTTACACCTGAAATAGCGTGGGAAATCCGAATGAGCTGACAGGGGTCTTGTTACAAAATTTACCTAGTCAGGCTTACCCTTTGGTCTTTTGAGTTCACAAAAATATCACATGAAAGCTTAATAAATTAGAAACAAAATGGTAAATGTACGAAAAAAATCGGCTGGTTAGTTTTGATACAGCGATCTTGGTAAGTTATCATCCTATACCCAAAACACGGGAAGATATCTCGGGGTCAGGCATCAATTACGAGCGTTGTGTGTGCATTGTATAGGAAATGTTGCCGATAACTGCAATATGCCTTGTGTTGTTTCCGAATCTCAAGTATGGATTCGTTATCTGATTGAGGTTTCATAAATCATGAACTTGGGAGAAGTTGGTCCTGCTGGCACGCAACAGCAAGCAAACCCATACGAGCGTTAACTTCAAAGTTTATTTAGAATTTGTAAAACTCATGTGAGCTTTGTCTGCTGTAGCGTGCAAACTCGGCCGGATTAAGATGAGGGCAATACTAAAACTTGCCCTAAAGAAGTGATTTTGAGACTATACTATTTCCCAATAGAAACTAACGTTTCAAAATTACCGAGGGGAAATAGTTTTTACTACTAGCAGAATAAAAGAGCAGTCAACAGTTGAATCATAAGATTTTGTTTGAGCGGGCACTGGTAAAAACAATCAACTGCCTCAAATCACTTTAATTGGTTCAATACCACCCTTTCACCTTCTTATTTAAACAAAACGTTAAAAATATAATTTTGTTTCATACCACCGCTTCAACTATTCCTTGTAATGAAAGTAACATTTTACGATTAAAGCGTTCTGTTCTGACAATGTATGCAGAATGCATTATTACGTAGAATAATTCACTTCACAGCTCCTGGCTACCAAAGAATGTATTGATTCAATAAAATTAAATTTGTATATGTTATAAGGTTAATGAGATTTGATAATGTTATAAGGTAGACTATTAAAATGAAATTGTGAATTTTTAATACAGGACTCTTAGCTATCGATACAAAATTCAAGAAATACAAGAACTGACACACAAGCCTAACGTTAGTGCATACGAAAATGTTACACATTCATGAGGCGTGTTCGGAGCATTAATTCAGCGAAAGCTCGAAGCTTAAAGAAAATTATATCGCATTGATGGGTTAATGACCATGATAAAGACAAAATTAAAAACATCTCGAAAAATTAAAAGCCAATGACTTGGGAACCACGTCCCTAGAGAAATACGTACTAGAGGGAAATAAATACATGAAAACAAGACTACATAAAATACGGGGATGGATAAAGAGCGAGTTATGGGATGGGCGAGTTAAGGTGAGTTAATTGACAAGGGCGAAAGGCGAGTTAGTTGACAAGGGCGAAAGGCGAGTTAATTGACAAGGGCGAAAGGCGAGTTAGTTGACAGGGGCAAAAGGCAAGTTAGTTGACAAGGGCAAAAGGCGAGTTAGTTGACAAAGGCAAAAGGCGAGTCAACTGACAAGGGTGGTTAGGCAAGTGATGTAGAAAAGTTAGGCAAAATAAAATCTGAAAAAACTTGGGCAATCGTACAGTATCATACCATATATAATTCGCGGGATGGCATGTGTGTGTGTGCATGTTTGTTAGTTTATAACTCCAGACCCCTTGATCCGATCTGGACCAAACCTGGACCATGTATAGCATTTGGACCCCTGAGTGTTAGGCTAAAGAAACTCGATTCCAGGTTTCCCGTAACATTTTTTTCAGCCCATAATGAGGCAACTTTTTAATTATTCATTTATTATAGGGGTGGTCCGGTGGAGGTCATTCAAGGTCAAAGGTCATCAAGAGGTCAAATTTTCAAATTGTCCAAAAAGTTGACCTAAGGTCATCCCAGGTCATTCCAAGGTCACAACCATAACTTAAGAACCCTTGACCCTACCAGGACCAAACTTGGACCATGAATAAGGTCAAAGGTTGTATATGCATAACTGCATATGATTGTACATCTCATCTACAATCTTGGCCAAAATAATTGAAACACTTCAAAGTGTTAAAAATGAAGCACCCCTGTCACCCATGACTTTTGATTTTGAGGGCTTATATGGTTTATTTATATGGTTAGAAGTAGGGGGTCTTTCGGTGAGAGCCAGCGAGAAAAAGCGGGGTCTTTTTGATGGCACATGGTGTGCGTACCTCAAAGGTTGGTGTTAAGCAATATATCTTAAAGAACATGGTGTGAGGAGGTCCTGAGGAACTCCATGGAATTTGACAACTTAGGATAACCTGTGTATAACTCATTTTTGAAAAAAGTGGACTTGGGTCAGTCTTGCATTCTGGTATTCAATTTATTGCCTAACTTTTTCACATATCGGCATATGCCATATCAGATTGTCTTTTGCCTAACTTAAACACATCAGATTTATTTTGATCCCCTCCCCTTGTCAGCTAACTCACCTTTTGCCCTTGTCAACTAACTCGCCGTTCGCCCTTGTCAACTAACTCGCCTTTCGCCCTTGTCAACTAACTCGCCTTTTGCCCTTGTTAACTAACTCGCCTTTTGCCCTTGTCAATTAACTCGCCTTTCGCCCTTGTCAACTAACTCGCCTTTTGCCCTTGTTAACTAACTCGCCTTTTGCCCTTGTCAATTAACTCGCCTTTTGCCCTTGTCAACTAACTCTCCTTAACTCGCCCATACCTTAACTCGCCATATACCCTATCCCATAAAATACAGAAGAAATCTCGTAAGTACGCTACAGTTGGGCAAATATCGAGAATTCGGGTTGTCAAAACATGATATTTTCAGAAACAAAATCCAGACAATAGAAAAGATACGTTGTATCTAGATTAAGATATTTGAGTACTTCATTTTTTTTAGTTTTGGGAAAATGAAGAAAAACAGTCTGCCATTGTTATCTTATCACTTTTGTTGGAAGCAACTATCATGTCTCAAGAGATATTACCTAACCACCAAACATTTTAACATTTTAATATAGCGAGTATGGTACGTATCATATTTTATAAAAACATGTTGCAAGTTACACAATTTTACAAGAACGGTGTACAAGAATAGCGTGACACTGCTACTGCTGTTGGATAAAGTCAATGTGTCCTTGGAGGTGTTATTGAGTTATACAAATATTTTAGTAATGTTAGATAAGCAAAATTTCATTTTGGAGAAGTCAAAGTCTTAGTTATCATTTTTTCTTCATATCCAGTCGAAAGAGCTGATTTAGTCAAAAGCTTAAATATCCAATAATTTCAGTAACATGAGTTAATTATTATGTTTTAGTCGTATATATTATACTACAATAAATAACTTTTAAATGATTACAGAATCGGAATTAAGATATCATGTTCATTCCTTGTGCCTTAGCAGCTGTAGTCGGTTACAATCAAGTTACATTTCTTGAAGTTGATCGATTCTAAGCGTCATTCACTGCAAAAGATAAAAATACACCCTTTAAAATTGACCTTTTTGTTATTCTATAGTTTACATCACTGTGCTGATAACATTTAATGGAATTGTAATCCAATTTGAAACGAGGAACGGAGACTCTAATGGATGTAATGTAGTTTCGCATTTTACATTCGTGTATTTTTTCTTTTATTGTTTTTTAATAAATATGAAACTTTACTCTGATTAAAGTGGCATATTACCTCATGTCTCATATAATTTTGATACATTTATATTTTTCATTACAAGCTACCTGTAAAATGTGCTGTATAAAATTACAAATATTTTCCTGGAACCGATGTCAGTAGTTTTCTTACATTTTTATTGAAATATAACTCATCGTATTCAAAGGTGACTTAAGCTTCAGGTGTAAACTTTCCATCTAAACTATCTTTTGATCAGTAAGGTTGATCTTTTGAGCCAAAGCGTCATGAAGTATGTAAAGTATGTTCCATGACTTTTAGAATAAAGACATCAAAAACGTCAATGGTAAGCACGCAAGGTTTTCAGACATCAAGTGGGTCGTTCTATTAACCGAAGGTCATGCAAATTGTTAATGATCCTAGACGTATATGGATCGAGACGCTGTCGAGACCTGTTTTTATTCATGCAACTTCATATCAAACATTGCATGGAGATTTGTTCTAAGTTACGAACGTGTCAAATAAACCGTTGAAAGAATATTGATCGACAGAATGCCCCGGGGAACACGTGGGTGTCCATTGAGGTCATATGTTCACTCTTACAGAGTTTTGCATCACTAACTGCACGTTTTGCCTGACTCCTTAAAAATATCAAACAAGTATCTTTGATGCAACAAACGCACGTTTGAAATGAGTTTTCTTTCTCTATATTTTGTTAACCGTTGTAAAACATTTGAAAATTTTAGATTGGATGGACATTTTTACCCAAACTTGTAATCTCTTTAAATCATTTGCGGTCATTTTGATGAACAAAATGAGTACCACCTAAATATGGATAGAGTTAGGTGTAGGGTTGGTGGGCTGTTTGCACCCAGTGACATTTTTTGAAATTTAAAGTGGCTAATTTGAAAAATATCCGCATGCAATGAAGTTTTAACTTACAGAACATGTTATAATTATCACTTCTTTTATTTACTAGCAAAATATCCAATGAAAAGCCAATACTCAGTACTTTGAACAAAAATCGATTTTGGGACATAACCACAGTGACATGTATTTTCACCTGTAGCTAAAAATGAAGGACGGTCATATGTGTCTAGTATCGTCGTCAGCTAAGTATATAGAGTAATGCTACTTTCATGCTTATTGTCGCTTTGCAGCTTTGTAGCTCTGTCGCTTGGTTCGTTTCGCACTTTTGTTACTGTTTTGTCGCTTTCAACTCAAAAATACACCTCATGCAGCGACAAAACTACACGAGTAAGAAATTAGCATAAGAGTATAATTGTGTATATTTTTAAGCAATTAACATTTTCTATCATAAACTTTTAATAAAATTTGCAGAACGTCCAGTTGACGTTTGTATGGTCATTAGAGCGTAATGTGCAGGTTCAATCTGAGTGCAATAAATATTAACATGTGATCATGTATTTTGTGTTTGGGCGCCTACATGTATAAACAAAGTTTATCTAAATAATTACGCTCATTGTGCTGCATGATCTATGAATTAAATGAACAAATGCAAATACGTATAGCAAGATAGAGCTCATGCATTTAATTTAAAGATGGATAATTATTACTCATCAATATGCCGGTTGCCTAATAAAAATAAAAAAGTTATTCACCCAAAGAATATCATTCAATATTATGATTTTGTTGACTTACAACAGAATAGTTGATGTGGATATCGACTCAATGGCGTCTGTTTTCATGATTGATAAGCATGAAAAGTGGATCTCAGAGAAGACAGGGCATAGTTAGTCTGCTGAAACATAGAATATACTTAAATAGCAAGCTCATTGCATGACTATGCTTTTCCTTTATGAATATTTGAGTCGCCATTGTAATTTCATCAAAGTAAGTAGAAAGGAATAACATGTACGGCAGTCACACAACAAGATGTATCTTTTCTGAACATTTACCATTTGCTCGTAAATGTCTTGTTGCACAGTATCGTTGTTAATCTTGATCCTAAATGTGATGACTCACACCGAAAAGGGGGACTTTGCAGATGATATCAATTTTGAGTTTATCATTTCATCTGTTAAAGCATTTTCTAAGCTTCAAAATGACACCTTATTTATCGAAATTGATCAAGGCGATCAAATTTTACAACAGAAAATCTGCTGCAAATTATTATTATTTTCCTTATTTTTTGCCACCTATTTTCAGTATCTTGAAAAGTGTTCTGTCGCAAAGTCCCCCTTTTGGTGTGAGTCATCACAACTATGAAGACTCTCTTGCTACAATTCAAACATAACTGCTTTTAAGTCAAAAGGTTGTCCTTATAGTTAGGGAATGATGGGTTGGTAGATTTATTAGATATTCTCATATTAGATAAAGTGCTGTTATAGTTCAGTATGGTGTGCCATTGAAATAGATAATAATCTGAATATATTCAACTTTACTTTCACTGATAGTGATTATATTCCTTCTTTTATTGACTTTGATAATTATATTACTTTAAAAAACAATTTCCCTTGATCTTTCTTTACTGTTAGCTACTGTCATGCAAGGAAATTTTAAAATAACCTTGAAAGTAACTTTCCTTGAAAGTAACTTTCCTTGAAAGTAACTTTCGCATTCATTTTGTATAGAAAACCCGTCATTTATGTAATTCTATTTTATATTTTATTTCATTCTTTCTTGTTTAACATCAGTCAGATTTTTAAGCAAGATATTACAATCAATGATAAAACGTTGCGCATCCCGGTTTCAATACATTTTATAGTTTAGCCTTGAGAATTTGTAATGAAAATGTCCTATAGACTGATATTTAAAGGGAAGGAGAAAAACATCTAGGAAATAATTTTCCCCTTGATGTTATAGAGATTGTTTGTTTTTCGAATTTAAGGCTATGTATAATGTACACGAATATATGTGTTTACCATGTACAATGACCTTTCCTTTATCACCTTGTTTCCTGAATGACCTCATATTTTTGGGAATACACGTTTCTATTGGTAGGGCCCTACTCTTGACCCGAAAGAGGATCTTGGATTTCAGCTGGGAGCCGTGGATTTTATTGCAAACTGTAAGGCCGAGTCCATCTCCACACTCAAAGACCATAAAACGTAACTTAAAAGCACGCCTTTTTGATAGATGATATACTCATGGGACTTAATGGGCACGGAATGCGTAAGGAAGATTGGTCAATTGATGTATGTGGTAAAAGGACGGGGTCCATATGAATCCAACATTTATTTTTGCGCGTCAGGCCAAAAACACGAAGTGATTTTTGTTGCCCTTCCATGTAATTGTCTACAAATATGTTCATAACAACGGAACATAATTTAGAGTAAGTTTCTTGCCCGAGAAATCAAGGAGACGTGATCTGAGGGGAGCGTGGCCGAGCGGTTAGAGCACGATCATAGTAAATGGGTAATACAGAGGTTGTGGGTTCGAGCCCCGGGCCCGGCGGTTTACGGCTCCTTGTTTGCTTGGGCACGAAACTTAACTCTAATTGCTCGGGCGCTGCACACAGTGTATACCTATTAAGACTGAACAGAGCTCGAGAACTATGAACCTTTGTGTACCCACTTCATGATCATCACTAAATAGGCGGGAATT